>JAYMSP010005243.1:0-14112 GCA_036897095.1 Plantago elongata | reverse complement strand
GCAACAACCACCATAGTCACCCGCCTCATCACCACCACAGTCCTCCGCCTCACCACCACCAGTCCACCACCACACGCAGAAAGGATTCATGGCGGAAGAGCTAGAAGTCGAGCTTCCATGGCGCTCGACCTTCCATCTTCCCCCTTGGATCTGGAAGCTCGAGCTCCGCCATGGAAGCTCCAAATCGGGAGGTTGGATGTGAGGTAGCAGGAGATCCGACAGTCGAGAGTGGTTAGGGTTTGCTCGACGGCTTGATCGGAGAGCTTCTCGGTGAGCTTCTCACGGAGGCGGCCGTCGAAGTTGGAGAAGATCTTGAGGATGTCGTCGGTCATCGTGTCGGAGTTGCCGAGGGTTTTGGCAATGTGGCGTGCTACTGCTATGAGCTTCTCTTCACCGTTTTCCGCCATTGAATTGGTTCTGTTGGAAAGGTTATGATTTGGGGAAATGGGGAAGATGAAGTAGAGTTTTAATAGAAATAAAAAAGTCATTGGAGAGCTCCGCCATGGAAGCTCGAGCTTCCATGACGAAGCTCTATTCCAGATCTGGTTGGCGGGTGGTAGAAGAAAGGTAATTGTGGTATTGTAATTTTTCCAATTACCTTGTAAAATTGAAAATAATTACTAAGGCTGTGTTTGGTTTGCCAGTGAAGTGAATTGGGAATTAAGATGGTCAACGTTTTTTGGGATTCATGGACCTGAATGTAATTGTTGATTCAGATGCAACATAGGCATCCTGCAGGGGTGGGGTGTATGTAATTATTCCAAGTGGTTATGAGTCTCACAAGTAATTTTTTTACTACTTCCTCATTTCTAAGGCTAGAAAAGGCCTACCAAATATTTTAATATATACTAATAATTGAAATTTTAACATGTACGAGAGAATGATAAATTTTTAAATTTATATATTTTAAAATGAATGGTGTATTCATTATTAACTGAATGAATTTAAAATAAAAAATGATAAAAATTATCATGCGGATAATCGGGTGTCACGATGAATTAATTAAGAGAAGAAGACATGATGGACGAAAGTCGATCGAACGCGTTTACAGCAAACAATTGTCCATACAAGTACACAACGTACACAGTGTGGTATGAAAGCGTTCCTCACGAACACTGTTTATGTACATATGTCTGCTTGTCCCTATATATACTTTGCTTGGTTTGCTAGGTAGCTATATCTGATTAATTCATAATAAATTGAGAAAAATCCTATATTAGTATCACCATATTATTTGCTGCGAATATTGACCCAAATTCAACCATCCACGTTAATTCTGATCTGCCTGTCTATGCTATAGTATCACCATATCATACTACAGCACAAGGTGTGCCATACCAAAGTACAAGGCCAAAAGCCACATAAATAAAAGCATCACAAACTTAGGAGTGAAAACATGATCCAAAATGACACAACAACCATGTCTCTAGTCTTCCAATCTAACCATAAAACTTCCTAAAACTTATAAAGTAATATTGCTTGTTTTCTATAGCGCGGGACACTTTTAATGCACTTTATACCGCTTTTAAATCGTTATTCTACTTCTACAATTTTTCTAATACTTACGTTACTATAATTTACATGTTCATCTTTTTTACAATCTCATATTATATACATGTAGAGTTATATATTACGCAAATTTAAATTATACCTTTCATACATATTAAGTTTATAATATAGATAAAAGTATATCTCATTTAAACATTTCACGTATTTTTAAGCGCTCGAGTCTTTATATCTTCTTTTTCGAATTTGTCAGTTTTCGACTTACACTTTCGCTTTCGTTCACGCGAACTCCTAATCTTGCTTCAAGTCCATCACCAAGATGGGGTGCTAGATTAGACTGCACACTATGGTGTAGTCGTCCCAATTGGTCGTAAGTGTTTCGATCGCCCCACGACCAATTTTCTTGCCGGTTGCGGTGTGGAGTTCACTCAATCGGTTGTCCGGCGACTGATCGAGGTGCGATTTTGGGGCTTGGCTCCATGTGGGGCCCAACCCCTTTTTTAATTTTTTTTATATATTTTCTTATTTTTAAATTAAAAATATATAAAATTTATACCGTCGTTTATATTTTTTCGAGATTTATAAAACGAGACCAGTGAAGATATATTTTCTTATACATTAAATTTCACCCGTTGTTTGTATACGTTCGTATTTTGTACTATTACACTATTGTACTCGTATTTTCAATAAAAATATCTCTTTTCGCTTTAAATTTTCGATATTCGTATTAATATAATTATAAAAAAGAAATCACGACCGCCCTTCACGACGATCGTAATAGTGTGAAAATTGGTCGTGAGGCGCGGTTGCTCCGCAACCGATCCCATGACACTCCACGATCATACCATGATGGACGGTCTTAGCTGGTTGATGTATCTGTGTAGTCCATGTCTCAAAAGTTTGTTTTTGGAACCGTCCGAAATTAAATAGTGTGAATCAAAACTATATGAGATGAGACATATAGGAGGACCATTTAAATTTTGTTGTGTCTGATTAATTAGTGCATTGTGGATCGGAGGCATTAATTGAATGATTGTGAATGCAGGTGGTTAATTTACTTTACTTGTTCGTTCGTTTTGATTTATTTGATTGCCAACCCTATAAGATACATATATGGTTAATTTGGGCGGGTAGCTAGATGAAGAATACAATTGGTTAATAGTTATCATCTCAAACTTTAATGCACACCATCTCCGTGGCAATCTGTACAAATTATTGAACAAGATAAATCTGTATACATGTCATGCGGTAGATACATGTCGAATTTAATTCGTGAAAGTCAGCTCAGGTCTTTTTCCTTCAAGAACTACTACTACTAAAACTTATCGGAAACAATTTTTTAACATTCATTTTCATCACATTCATAAATAGCGTTGAGTGGTCCCTTTTATTTGCATGTATTTATCGAACACTTGTCCATGTATTATCGATTGTTATAGAATGAGCTTAATCAATTGCTGTCCAATTAATCCAGATATAGTAGATGACCGGTGTCATGATCTAGACATAAGACATCTTGTGCAATAACAAATTAACTAACCAGAACCTGTGTTAGCTAACA
Source organism: Plantago elongata (assembly GCA_036897095.1). NCBI lineage: Eukaryota > Viridiplantae > Streptophyta > Magnoliopsida > Lamiales > Plantaginaceae > Plantago > Plantago elongata. Next base: position 11,045 of record JAYMSP010005243.1, on the reverse strand, counting down.
TTATAAATTAACGGCTCGTGATAAAATTTGAATGGTCTTTTTTAATTAAAATTAAAATCTTTTATGTATAAAATATTCAATTTGAGTGGAGAAATGACAACTCTAGCATTATAACAAACAACTCCTTAGTATTTATATCGATCAACAGGAATACAAGCCCAAATTAAAATCATTTACGCACACTTGTTTGTTTGAGATTTTGTTAATTGATTTCTGTTATTGGTCTTAATTTTCTTTTAAAATGAAAAAGGTGATTCGAATCTCCGATCTATTAATTGGAAGATAAGCTGACTTACCAACGAAACTACACTTCGTTATTATTATTAGTCTTAATTAAAATGTAGTTTTACCGACAACGAAACGCAACTCAGTGATAAGACACTTCACCTTTAACAAATATGTCGGGATTTAGCTGCTTAGAAAAAAAAGAAAAAGTAGTTTTACCCACACTCACTTCAATATCTTATACTATGTCCAGTATTATTATCTAGCGAATCAATAGTAGTGAGTGGTGATGAAATAAATCAAGTGTGTTTTAACTTTTAATCTAGTATAACATTTGAACGATATCAATATTAGTAGTAGTTAATAAGTTAGTATTTTTAGTTCAATTCCCATATATTGCACTCGTGCACGATGTCCGTAGGCTTTAAATTTAGAACTAATAAACCTTCAAAAGTGTGAAGTTAAATCGATCGATCGGGTAGCAAATGATCGAAAAGAAACAAGAATATATGGAATAAAGCGAAAGAGAGTGACATACAAGTATATTTATTGGGATTTGAGCCATACATGCTTTCAGATCAAGAAAAGGATCGACGAAACATTATAATAAAAGCAATTCTATAAATTTTAGATCGATACATCGCGCTTTTAATTCACTTTTAAAGCCTTTACTTTATAATGGATAGACATCGACATATACAGATAGACATTTTTACGGATCAAATTCATTTGCCTCATTAAAAAGTAGACTGCGTGATAATATATCGATCGAAATCAAAAATAGACTGCGTGTTAAATATCGAGCGATGTTTAAACACTCGTGTAATTTTTACTTAATCATTTCAATTCTGATGATAAGTTGAAAATCTTAGTGCCACACGACTTGCAATGAATTCGATGTTCTCGTATGAAACATATATCTATAATGTTAAAAACTTTTAGATTTGAGGTTTGCTCAAGGTTTCTCATGTTAATTTTTTCTTCCGAAATGACAAAAGACATACAATATAATATATGCATCGGCTAAAAGTTTACATAAACATAAAAATTATATGAATATAACCCACCTCCATAATTACAACCTAATTAAAATCAATAAAACTTTATCAAAACCTTTCACATAATAACAGACGCCTAGGCCCATGCGGTTTGTTCAACCCCAGGGGCCTATTCTTTTGGGGCCAGGTCCATAACTAGAAATGATACATCGCGTTTAAATGCAAATTAATCGAATTTATACCACATACGAACTCGCATATTATATGTTTCATAAGTCATTTGTGTCTTAAATGGATAAATGCAAAACAAAATCTACACATTTGTATCCACAAGTTAATTTATAAAGTAGCGGAATTTTGAGTGTTACCAACCCATAAGTAAAAATGCCTCTTCAATTTTAAATCTCTTAAAATAATTTTCATAAGTTTTTAAATTATTTTATAATTATAATACACAATATATACCAAGAATTAACGTGGACGCAACACGTATTCCGTATTTAAATTTCAAATATAAAAATAAGAGTCAAATACTGGAGGGAAAATTGCACGTCCAACGGCCACATAATCAATTTGATCGAAAAATCGATCGGAATTCCTCAATTGGACGGGTGGTTGTAGTAGTGTACCAAAATTGGTCACTCTCACTTTAATGTATCTAAAGTGGCAGTGTCTCACTCTAGTGTACCTAAATAAAATTTTCATGTAGTTGCGAGTAGTTTAAGGAGTTATTCGACATAGTCATAATCACAAATATATAATATTTTAAAAAGAATGAATGTCTTGAGTCTTGATAATGAATACAATACACACCAAAAAATCAAAAGTTCAAAACTACACAAAAATCATTGCCATCATCTAAGCACTTCTAGTTTGGTTTCTTTGCATAAACCCAATCAACAACCACAACGTTCACCTATACTAATCCAATAATCATGTTCTAAAGTGTCTTCAATTCCTTTAGAAAAATATACTTTGCACCGCATCTGTAAAAATTCTGAAGGAGTGTTATGTGTGGTGTGAGATGAGATTGCAAGCGGAGAAAACTTGAAATAGACTTTCTAGCCGGTTGCTAGAAAATAGAGAATAAGCTCTAAACATACTGCAATGATGAAACGACACGTTAACCAGTAAATGACACTTTAACATGACAATTGAAGACTCATTATATTATTGAATAAGAAAAAAAGTTCTATAAAATAAATTATAAAATTAAAACAACACTTTAACCCAAGACAATTAAAAATGTATTATATTATTTAATAAGAAAACACGCAATTTGTTCACTCGCATGGGACATCATTTTTCTTGGGATAGAATAAGGAAACACGATCTGAAAGACAGTTTTCAGCTATAGCCAGCATTCACGCCATGCCAATATGAAGAAGCCAAAAACTCAAAACTCAAAACTCTTCCCACCTCAATCAAAGGAGCAGGAGGAGAACTTCCCTAATTAGGCAACATCTAATCTTCATCTATGATTCTCGTTCTAAACATCCTCTTTCATTGCTCAGATTTTACGATGCAATCAAACAACTAGAGAATAGGAATTTGGAATTGGCGATTTCATAAATTTAGCTTCTTTCCTGTGATGTGCTGGTTATAATGCACTTGCCTTTTCTACACTAACCTACCCTCAAACACTAACTTGAACAGTGTTCATTATGAATGAAAAGGTGTAAAGTAAATCACGTGCAGAACGATTACATGATATACAATGAACAAATAGCCTGTACAATTGCAGCACTCCCAATATGGAACAAGAACTGAGTACATCAACAGTTTAACAAGCATTTACTAATAAATCAGAAGTAAAGTCCAGCACACAAAACTAATATAATAGTAGTGTCTTATTTTCGACAAGTTTTTGATTGAAACATGTAGAAACACGTTGAAAATGAACCTGAGTAGCAAGTTTACTGGAGTTTCCTCACACCTTCTTCAAACTTTCTAATGTTTCACACTGGTTCATGGTTTTATACCACATATCGGTAAGTGACATAACGTCCAGCAGTCTCACTCGGTCGGATGATTTTTACAACTTGACCACGCGTTAGTCCGTAGTATCTGGCAATTGGGTCAGTTAATTGGATCCGAGGTAGCTGGTCCAACATAACAAAAGATTAGTTAGTCAGACTGAAAGGCAGTAAGGAAAACCTATCAGTAAGAACAGCAAGGTTATGGTCTATCAAATGTGGTAAAAAGAACTTGCAGGTGTATGCAGGCACAGTTCCAGCTCAAAATGTTCTACTTCACGCATTCACAGTAGAATTTCATACTTCATATACTAGTAGTAGTTATGTAAGTATATCATCTAAACATTTATAATATAACCTCAGAAGTCGAACTAAAGTCCACAAGTACTTCATAATAACAAAAACAAGGAGTGCAATGCAGATGTGGATCATAAGAGTGATTATTGATCAGTGAAACATTAGCACAAGTAAGATTTTATAGACAAGGATGTGACTAACACGATAAACTGATAAAGATATTCTAATTGTTGCTTTTCCAGGACCAAAAACATTGAAGTGGCATTATGAAAGATTTTTATGTTACTTTTTTAATGTGTAATACTGAACATATTGTTTATAAGAGGAAAAATAAAAAAGTAAACACAGTACAATATCAGTCCGAGTTACGATAAGTGGCGCGGTACAAATGACATGTAGGCAGGCTACTAAGTCAGCACAACATAATTAAAAACTGAGGAGTGTAGAAATTACATATTCTAAAAAAAGAAGTGTAGCAATTACATCAACCACTGATATTTATCACCCCATATATTCGTGATTCATGAACTAACCTGTGTTTCCTTGACGGTGTATCTTGCCAGCAGAGTTTTCTTTTCTTCAGCAGAAAGAAGCTGATGCTCAGGAACAAGAACATGATCCTTGATGTTGATCAATAACTCAGCCTCCTGAAAATGTTCCGGTAGTTAGCATCCTTGTTTAATTAAATAAATTGGCAAGTTTGTAGCAACTAAACAGGAATATAGAAGTGGCAAGCACACAATCTAGGAAACAAAGGAATTGACATTCTCGGGGAAAAAAACAGAATAAAACAGCATACTACCACAGAGGAAATCTGGATTCGGGAAAAGTCCAATGGTAACATAGGCACCTTTATTTAACTAAGAAAAGAAACAAAATGTGGAAAAAGGACAAGTTTCGATATTTCATCGATGCAGACTTTTTGCACTCTTAATTCAAGTATTAATTGAATGAAATCCATCTATGGAGGACTACCACTTATGGCAAACAAATGAACTCAATATGGAAGCATTATAGCAAAATTTTGAATTAAAGTGATGCTTTGGCATACTTGATAAGCATGGCCAAATTTGTGTCTGATTTCACTACGAGTACCCTTAACACATTCCCCGACCACATCCTCACTGAACTCCATGGCAAACTCTATAATAAAAACAAAGAAAAGAAAGAAAAAATGGAAGGAGCACACGCGTTTATATGAAAATTTGTTTTGCACTAAAACCTTTTCATGGACTTTGAAGTTACACCATTAACTATTTTTTAGAATTTACACTAATACTTTTGACTTTAAACAAGGGTTGGATGAACATTATCTAACACTCTCACATGTTGAAACACGCCCTGTTTTAGTCTTCTTGGATTTGTACTATTGAGCAAAGACATAAATTCTTATCAACATCTTTGATAGCAAACAAATCATGACTAAGATTAAGGAAGAAAACATGAATGCAAATATAAATTCCAACATAGATAATTCGTTGTCCTTCATGTCTACAATGACATAAGAAATTAATGAAAAAACACAAAACACCAAAAGAAACATGTTAGACCATCAACTAAGAGTATAATAGGGCAAACATACCTTTGTAAAGTCAAAGTTTATATAAAGGTTGTAGTGTAACTTCCAAAAAAGAAGATAACGGTGCAACTTCAAAGTCAACAAAAAGGTCTTAGTGCAAAATAAAATTTTCCAGGAAACTATTGCAGTTCATGGAGATCAGAAAGAATTTATATGACAGGCAAGCTTCCTCAAGGAAAGGTCCAAAATGCTAAAAAGCTAAACTAGCGAGAAAAAGGGAAGTCACAACAGAACTCAAGAAACATAAGCTTTAATGTAGTAAGGAGGGCAGGAGGAGATGGCAAAAATGATACTACGTATAGAAGGGAAAAAAGAAGCTTAAATCAACATAGTAGCACTAAGACAATATCTCTTACATCCAATATAGACATTTTTGGTCCCTTTTTGGAGAGAATAAAGACTGGATAAGAGAGGTACACATTTGTAACATATGCTGTTGTACAGACTTTCCGAAATCATAGATATCACCAACCTATGCAAGCCGTGGAGATGCTTTGTCCGTGAAGTTGTTACTATGTTTTATTACTATATCGATATTAACCATTAAATTCACCTGGAAAACCTCCAAATGGAATTTCGTAGCTATTTCAGTAATGCAAGTCCGAGCAAAGGGAGTTAAGTTCTGCTGGACGACTAAAATGGCACGATTAACATTCTCATCTTGCATTCTCTTGGTATAAGCCTTTATTGTCTTCACTCCAACCTTTGGTTCGTCAGGAAAGAAGACATATACCTGATGATCAAGGCATCCAGTGAAAACAAAGGAAATAGACGAAGAGTTTAATAAACCTTTCTGAACATGTATACTCCTACGTAGTTATGCTCTTATAACTATATTTGACCCAATAAGTGAATCACACACACTTAATACTAAAGATATATCGGGAGGGAAAAAGGCATCCATGACAAAGAAGAATAAATACACATAAGCAACACGAACAATAGAATCAACTCGACTATATGATCCAAATGCAGGACTTTGCATGATTTATAATTAATCCAGGACCATATATAGAGAGCAACATATGGAAACTGAGACACTGATAACATTCCTTCCACTCATTATCTATTTATCTTATCATAATACCAAAATATACAGAAAATGAAATTCAACAGACTACTTCAACTGCTAACCGCGTTGTCCTTCCTTTTTCTGATAATTGCACACTACAAGTCCTCCAATTCCTCCCTTACGAAGCATGCACTAATATAAAAGAGCGTAATATAAACCGTAATCTCAATAAACTACACAAGTGCACAGATGATAGTATAACAAATGATAAAGCTAGCCGCTAATATATTTGAAGAAAAAAGACCTGGTCAGAGCTATTAGTGCGCAAATGCTTGAGAATGTAGAGGTCTTCTCTTTTCATATCGTCGCGATACTTGGTAAGGAACTGATTCTTTGTCATTTCAATCTCCATATCAGTGACCACATAATTCCTGTCCTTCAACATCTGCATCACCGTTTTCCGGATTCTAAAGAGCCTTGTAATTTCATCATCAGACAGCACCATCTTTGCCCTGCTCAATTGGGTTTGTTTGTTAAGGCATAGACTAATAAATAGCAAAACTATAACCTAATGGATGCTAATTGTGGGAACTGGAAAAGGTTAAGTGTAATTGAAAAAAAAAAAGAGATTTGTATTAATTTTAATGAATGAAAAAGGAATACATTAGAGTGTTACAGATAATATTTTTCAGGTAAGCATGAAGTCCTAGGCCTGTAACTGAGCCGAGCTGAGCCGAGCTTTAAGGCTTGGCATTAAAACACATGGGCTCGAACTCGAGCTTGATATCAAGTATAGCTCGCTCGACTCAAGAGCTTCAAAATTTCTAAAATTAACTGATTGACACTCAAGAGCTCGAATCTTTGGGGGATTTACAGAATTATTTTACCTGGAGAGTCGAGGAATTTACAGAACCCGAAATTGGTCGGCCGTCAGTGGTATGAGGCGGCGGTCGGTGGTGATCGATTGGTCAGTCGGAAGTCGGAAGAAGAAACAGATGGCGAGACGACTGCAAGTGAGAGCATTGGAAGTTTTCAGTTGGCGCTAATATATACCTTCAAAACTAGCAAGAATGGACTAAAGGCATTAGGCCCAACTCTATTTTACAAGCCCAAACTCAATCTTATAAACCCATCATTAGTCCAATAAGTTGGGGAAAATATTCATGTCCATTAACCACAATTTTATAATATTTTTATTTTTTAATAAATTTATTTCATTGTTAAATTAACAGTACCACTATCACCAATAGTTTATTCAATAATTTCTTTTTTATTGATAAATCTAAACAACAACGAAAGTTTAACCTTTAACATAAAATTCGTAGTTTGTACTGTCCTTTTTTTTATAGTGGCACATGACCACGAGTTTGGGGGCCTATTTTAGTATGTATACAATAGTGAACTTCTGAAAAAAAATTTTGAAATGACTAAAGGTGACTTAAACCACCAACATATTCGTTGAAGGGAGAGCGGCTTACCAAAAACTGTATTTCGTTGTCGGACTTTCTAAAATATGTATAAATTTTGCTTAATTTTTTTTTGTTTCTGTACTCGTTAGTTAAATATATTTATTCTTTAATAACTTATGTTTCTACATAATTTAATTACTTTCTATGTGATGATCTATAAATTCCATCAATGAATTTTTTTATCGATTGAAAGAAATTATTATGAATTTTTTTTATATTTAATGTCACTTAAACCATTTTTATTTATTAAAGGTAAACATTAGTTTTTTAAATTAATTTTTTCCTTTTTTTTGTTTTGCGCAACATCTATAAAATATAAAGTTATTAATAAGTTAAATATACATGTAATTTTAGAAATTCTCGAACTTCACGATGGAGTAATATAATGGTTAACACGACATTACACACAATCCATGCTAACCGTATCCCTACACCCTGGATTATTAATATAGTATTTTTTACACTACTAAATCTTATTTTCTTATTTTAAAGCGTATCTTTTTTGCATTTTCAGTCTGAAAATTTATTTAATTATAGCCTGTGATATATAATTATAATATTAAAAAATTATAGGGGGTCTCTAAATACTTTTTTTCAGTCATCTTAGGTATTACCATTATTGTGCCCTGAGTTATCTATTTTAGATTCACTGTTATATTATTATGAATTCGAACGTTTTTACGATTATACGATCATGTAGGAGAATATTTTTATGATACTGTTGAGAATATGCTTATAGTCCTGAGAATATAATACCACCTAATCCTCATATGTACATATCAGATGTTCGCAACTCAAACCTAACAAATTTGCACTCTATAACAATAAATGAATCAGTAACATTTTATAACAATTTATCCTCTCCTATAATCTTCTATAAAATATCTCCAATTAGAGGATATTAATGACAACATGTCACATCTCTCTATTTACACGGTAGGACTTTAGGTTACAAGATGTATAACTAATTATTGTTTAAGATTATATAATTATTACTATTTGCAACAGTTCTATAACAATCTTTTGGCTAGTTTATAATCTGCTCCAGTTTAATTTTATCAATGTGTTGTTTATTTAGTTAATACTCACTACAAAGTTTAGGATCTAGGGATGAATAATGTAGTAACTCAAAGCAGTGTCGAATCTAAAAATATATTTTAAATGAGTCGATCGAACTTTAACTTATAATTTTCACAACTAAAATATTATTATTATATTAGTATATTATATAAAAATATTTATTATCATTTACTCATTGATATTGCATAACATGAATAGGTATATTTGAAGTTAATAATTTTTTTATGTAGTTATAATTTTTTTACGAAATATTATAAGGTGGGTATGTAATAATATTTTTTTATACCTTGAGAAAACTATGTATTTTTGGAAAATAAAGGAAAAATAAAAGAAAAGTGAAGTTAAAATTTGAAAAATAAGAAGACCAGGGATAAATAATGTAGTAACTCAAAGCAATGGCTAATCTAGAACATATTTGAGATGGATGTATCAAACTTTACCGTATCATTTTCACAATTAAAATATTATTATCATATTAGTATATTATACATTAATATTTATCATCATTTACTCATTGATATTGCATAACATAAATATGTATATTTAAACTTAATATATTTTTATGGATTTATAAATTTGTTACGAAATATTATAGGGTGGGTATGCAATAATATTTTTCATACCTTGAGAAAATTATGTATTTTTGGAAAATAATAAAAAACAAAAGAAAAGTGAAGTGAAATTTCAGAAAGAAAAAAAAAGAAGTATGGAATACAGGAGTTGGAAACGAGACCTAATGGTTAGTATGGAGACACACAACCATTGCTCCACAGGTAACGTTTGTTCTAACTCATTAGTAGATGAGTTTGTATAACCATATACAATTCATTTATTTATTTTTATTAGCACACTATTTGTTCAGGGTTGGAAGCAAGTTGAGGTGAGTCGAGTGACCCTTTCAATCCACCCTAGGAGTTCAAGCCTTCAAGGATTCTCTGGACATAAATATTTGGTGGTTGTTCTCATTTACCCTAGGAGTTCAAGCCTTCAAGGATTCTCTGGACATAAATATTTGGTGGCTGTTCTCAAATGAGCTGCTATGATTAATTATAATACAACTTTCAAATAGAAAGAATTAGGAAATGATTGGTACGCAATATGAATTGACAACATTCAATTCAAATTGATATTTTTGTGTATAAAAATACCAATTTAAATTGAATGTTGCCTATTCAAATTACATATCAATCAGTCGCTTAAGTTTCTCAAGCACTGACTAATGATCGTTAAGAGTGAATCATTTCTTATTTTTAATTAACACAACTTATCTCATTATTTGTAATAGTGATTGCAGTAGATTGTGGCAGGAACACACAAAATTGTATAGATTAAGTTCCTCTACACTTTTCATCTTTAATTTTCGGAAGCTATTATAATATCCATGCTTGCCTGGACACAGAGTCACCCTGTTGAACTTGTGAATTGCAGCTTGCATATTGAATAGTGATAATGTTGAGAGTGTTGCAAAAGGTTTCACATATGAATTATTGTTTCTTAATCCTTGAACATCTTGTCTGTCTTCAGTATTTAAACTTTGGTATCAAAGACTTCCAAATATTAATTTTTCTGGTTTTGGCTCGCTACTCTGATAATTGTAGGTCGGATCCGAACATGTTCAAGAAACCCTCCACACATGGCCACGGGTTTGGGTGCCTAACTTATATGTATACAAATAGCGGACATTTTTAAATACACATTTTCTGGGTTTGGACTCGCTACTCTGTAATTGTAGGTCGGATCTTGTCAAAGCGTTTGTAGCCGAGTGGCAAGCTGAGACACCCCGTAACTATGAGGTCACGAGTTCGATTCCCCGAAATAAAAATGGGTGATTACATTCTCTGAATAGAGATTGGTGGTGATTTGCATCTAAATGCAACTAGAATCGATTGATTCAATAATTGTAATTGTAATGCTATATTTTATGTTATTTAATTAATTAAAATAATTGTGGGTCGGATCCGAACATGTTCAAGAAGACCGTCCACACATTGCCACGGGTTTGGATACTTATTTTATATGTATGTAAATAGTGGAGTTTTTAAATATGTATAGATTTTGTTTAGATTTGTCTGTTTATGTATGTACTCATTTGTTAAATATAGTAAACGCGTATAATTTTTTTTTTTGAAACGGCTAAGAGGTGACTCGAACTCCTCGAATTATTGGTTGGAGGTGAAGCGTTTCACCAACTAAACTGTGCTTCGTTGTCAATAACCCCTATAAATTAATACTTGGTAAATTAATAACCTTGATAAAATTAATAATTTGTCCACTCCCAACTTAGAACTAGTAAATTTCGGCCACATTCGATAACACAATAAGCAAATAACTTATTTAAAATCACCGGTATATATATTTTGGTCCCAACAAAACTATAAATTAATAATTACTAATATATATATATATATA
>JAYMSP010005242.1:0-14119 GCA_036897095.1 Plantago elongata | reverse complement strand
ATATATATAGACCACTATTAACTATATTTCGATTATTTTAAATTTTTATGACGTTAAAATTGTAATTTAGAACATGTATGTTTATAAAATTCAAATTCATTACTTTAACACCTATTGAACAATTATTCTTTTCTGCAGAGTGGTCGTGAATAGTTGTGGTCGTGAGCTAAAGCCTTAAATAGTATTTTTGCTTGTACTATTTTGTATTTTTTAACTTGCTTAACATATTATAAAGTAAAGAAAATTGAATTTATAAAAATATATTTTTAGTTATAATTTTTAAAAGTCGTAAATTTAAAATAATCAAAATATAATTAAGAATATTCTCTATTCATAAATAACGAAAAATTATAAAAATTGGTGTAACTTTTATATTTTATATTATATATTTTATGAATTATAATGAAATGAAAATGAAAAGTAAAAAAAAATATAAAGAGAGTAATTAAGTAGTTAAATAACATCTAATAAGAGAAAGATGCACCGTTTGTGGGACTGTGTCCGAAATTTAGTACCGCTTCTAATATTTTAAATTTTTTTGTTTACTTGGTCTGACACGGAGGAAAGAAGATGAATAAAATATTTAATTATATTCAATCTCTTTGAGTTTTGGTCACATAAAATTTAACTTGTTATGGTATAATTCTTCTTTAAAATATTCCATCCACTTCTACAATATATAACTACTTAATTAACTACTTAATTAAAAATATATATAATATAAAAAAATATATAACTACTTAAGTTAAAAAAATTGACTTGTTATGGTATAATTCTTCTTTAAAATATTCCATCCACTTCTAATATATTGATGGGGTATTTTTTTGAAACTTACCCAAATGGGTAATTGGCACCATTTTTTCCCTGAATTTTTACACACCATAAGTCCAGTTAAAATATTGTAGTAGTAGACTTGTGGACATTTAGCCCGGTCCAGTATGCCGAAGCCTTCAAACTTCAAAGTTCAGAACGAAGTATTGTTAACCAAACGTTTGGCGGAAATATCTCTTTTTTGATAAATTAAGGTAATTTTTTAATGACGTTGAAACTTGAAAACCACAACCGATATCCTGTTTTGTTTAATAAGTTCTCTTCTAAAGGTTACTTTTCTCTAGTTGATAGCATGCATATTGTCATAAGTATAATGTTCTGAAAAAACATTTTTATTTGAGGATTATTATACTATTATCACATTTAGTTTAATTTGAAGTTTTATATTTATAAAATTTATGTATTTACACATTAATATGTTATCTATTTATCTATCATTTTATATGTTGATATTCACTTGAGTTTATTATAGTTGTCAAGTGTGAGAGAAGTACTTGGGAAACGTATCATAACTCATAAACTAACCTCAACTAAGGATTATCGAGAAAAGGGCATATCATTAATGAGATAAGTTGGTATGTGATCGCATCACTTCCTTGGATATAGTTAGTCTCACGACTGTAAAGTACTAGACTTGTGATTTACATATAGATACTTTTAATGTAGTATTGGTATACCCGTCGAGAAACAATTTGGTAGATTCTATTTTTTTGTCTATAGAATTATCGATTTATAGGGTAATGTAATTAATAGTCATTTGACTTGAGGTGAATGTTATATTACATATGATTAGATTAACTTTAATCGATGTCCAATGCTTCCACTCCAAAGGAGTAAATACGGCTTTGCGCTGGGTTTACTGTAAGTATAGCATATGGGCTAATATAGGATTTATTCTTCAAATTGACCCGGAGGATTATTCATGTTCTCATAACCATATTGGACCATTAGGACTTTGGCCAAATCATGATAAATTCAAGTAAGTTGAATGTAATCAAATAACTCGGTCAATGAGACGGCACAATTAAGTTATAAATAGTAGACACAAACAAGCTTCACAACTAATTGAGTAACCGTGAATGAAAGGACCATTCTACATTCTAAGTTAAGATATGCATCCTCGTAAATGTACCTCGGAATAGACATTGTTTGGATTGAGCAACCTAGGAGTTTTATCTAAACTGTAATTTGATTAATGGACAATTCGCAAGGGCCTATAACACTCTAGTAAATATAATTGTGGAGTATTTCGGTCACACTATATAGTTCACACTCACGATAATAATAGTGGTACGATTAATTGATTAGATCAATTTATTTACTTCAGATGAATTCTATAAGATATAACTTAATTATAGTTAAAAGTACCTGTGGATCGAAATTAATGTTTTGATGATAATGAAGATAATTAAAAGTACATTAGTAGAATTCCAATCATTCTGACAATTGCAAGATCGCGTGTGTTGAACCTGTGAACTACATAGGATTCACTACTTTTAGGGCTGATCGCTCGGATTAATCCGATCCAATCCGATTCGAAGCTCGGATTAATCCGAAGTTTTGGAGCACCTTGGGTCAATTCGCAATCCGATTCAAATGGTTCGGATTAGATTCGGATTAATCCGGCTCGGATCAGGTTTTTCCGGATTAATCCGAAAATATAAAAAAACAATAAAAATGAATTATCCTTTCTTCCTCAACGTTCCCAAAACTTTCAAAAAAATAGAAATGACGGAAATGAATAAGGATGAATGGATGATGAGGATTTATTTTGGATTTTTGTTACTAGGTTTGGATATAAGTTGCTATTTCAAATAACATTTTTTCCTTTGGGAAAGGAGTATTTTCTTTTTTTAAATATTTCAGATTAAAATCGAATTCCGAAAATCCGATGAATCGGATTGGATTAATTCGAAAATCTTCGGATTTCAAATATGCTAATCCCTAATCCGATCCGAATACACCGGATTGGATTGGATCGGATTGTCGGATTTTTAGATCGAATTTTCGAATTTCGAATTTTATGATCACCCCTAACTGCTTCATATTGTGTAAAGTTTTTTAATTAGTCAATTTGTTTAAACGACGTGCTAATTTTGTTACTCATTCGTTATCAGATAGTTCTACGAGGTAACTTCCACTGCTTGAACTTAGGGCATACCTCCCTATTCCAACAATAAGAACATATCATTTTGAAAGTTTGACATACATATTTGAGAGAGAACAAGAAGGGCTAAGATGGTTTGGAAAAGTTTTTATGGAAACAATATTCTAAAAATCTCAGTTGGAGTCTGCAAATATACATTATAAACAACACTAGCTAGTATCAATAATGTGGTATCCATACATAAGCTCAAATACTCGTACAAGATGTTTAAAAATAAAACACATCGATTTACATCTCTTGCGAATTTGTTGTTTATAATCATCAAACTCATACAATATGCTAATGGTCTACTTATATAGTTATCCTACTCAATCGATCTTAATTGCAAAAAGGTAGGCTGGAAGTTGATGGTGTGAACTGTGTTAATGTGACTGAAATTTATCTGATGTAAGCCGTTGGAAGAAGGCAGATGAATGAATTAAATTTTTTACCCTTGAAGTAGGATTGGGGTGGTTGTGTGTAAGGCTGTAAGCTATGTCAGCACATATTTCCGAGGAGTATTAAAAGTCTTGAACAAATTTTGTACAGTTAAGGTTCCCTACAATTACAACAAACTCAGGCCAGCCATATGTTCGTTTGAAAATGCGGACACTTGCACAGGTTAAACATTTATGTCTATTTGACCAGGTTACTCTAACCCACCATATAATACATTTTATATAACGTTCCAAAATTTCATAAAATTTGAAGTGATTTAAATCGATCTTTACATTTTTATTTTTAGAAATTAGTCCACCTACAATAACTCAACAATCATCATGTCATTCGAAAAGCACTCTATTAGTTTGTCATGATAAGGGATAAAGCGGGGAGAATATACCACCGCTAAATATTTATGATGAAACATGATATATCAACCATGTGTTTGTTTATGTTTTAAATCTATCTACATAATTTCGAAGTTAGGTTTAATTGCTTTGAAACAGACTTTGGATGGACGACTCTCCTATAAATTTTAATACCGAAGCGGATAGGATTAAAGTGTGTCAAAAATGATATGTGTTGGTATAATTAAACGACCATATCATTTAAATAACATCCACCAGTAACCAACCAAGTTCGTGTTGATTAAATGTGAAAAGAAGTTTCATGAGTGTTCCTATTTAATATGGGGAGTTAATTACTTGAAACTGTATATAATATCTCAACCTTAAAGGAGATCATTTGAGCTCGCTATGAACGGGAAAATATGTACTCTAAAATATCTTCTATTTTGGTCATTCAAACCTTCTGTTAAAATATTTTATTTTCTTACTCACGAAAATAACTTCACATTTTATTAAAAAATAAATAAATAATTATTTTTAAAACGAATAAAGTATAATATATAATTGAAGTACAATATATGATATTGTTGGATTTGGTTGCATTATTTACCGAACAATTTTACAGTTAAAAATAGCATGAAAGTAAGCTTTTAAACATGAAGGATTCATCTTCATCCGACTTCAACTCATAAAATCTCGATGGATTGTTATCTGAATATTTAGAGGCCTGTACTCGACCTCAACCCATTTATGATATATAAAATGTAATACTCCACAGAGTTTCTTTGCGAGCATGAGGTACTCGATCACAAAAGACATTCATCCCCTTTTTCAATATGCAAGCAGTCACGTTAGAAGAGCCCATTTCTTAAATCTCCTGCCCAAAAATTGCACAGATACAGGTATCGCCCTGATCTTGATGTACCTGTACTGACATACATAGTATAGTTCAGTACCACTTTCTGATCACATACTGTTGATAACTTGATATGATCTACTCATTTTGAATTCCATGACGACCGTATTCATAAATTAATTTTCATAAATAACCACCTAACACTCACAAGGTAAGTGAAAATGCATACAATATGCATTTAATACACCAATATCCGTATGTGCAAGGGTGTCTTAGTCGGTCACGGAAGTGAATATAAAAGGATGTGTTCTCTTTAGCTGAAATTTACTGAATTGAACTGAACTGAATCGAATTAGACTAAACTGAACTGAACTAAAGTAAGGTATAAATTATACCTAAGTCGAGCTGAACTGAACTTAACTGAACTGGACTGAAATGATTTTCAATTGAAGAGACCATAGTCAACTGAAAATCACTTCAGTTTAGTCTAGTTCAGTGCAGTTCAGTTCAACTGGGCTTATAATTTATACATTACTTCAGTCAGTTCAGTCCATTTCACTCCAGTCCAGTCCAGTTTAATAAATCTCAGTTGAAGAAAAGTAAATTATAACTTTAGACTGAGACTTTCCGGTTTAACTTGACTTACTGGTTTACAGTCAGTTACGTAAAACACTATTGTCTATTTGAGCCCTGACTATCTATATATATGAAGTCATGAAGATGAAGAAATCAAACTCTTGCTCAATACAAACCAAACAATGTACTTTCTACTCAAGCTAACACCAAACACTTCTCCATTTCTCCCTTCTTTTTCTTCTTCACTCATCTCCAAGCACCAAAAATGGCCCCAATCAGTCGAAACAAAACGGACCACAATCAGTCCTCTTTCAGTATCCTCCCCTGTCTCCTCGAACAACAATTCGGTCTACATTATCGACGAAAGCATCCTGAAAACCACAAAAAACAAGCTAAGGCCACCTGCGAATTTGAGCCCTCTTACTCCAATAGACTTTCTCGAAAGGGCTGCCGTCGTGTACTCTAATAGCCCTGCAATTGTTTACAACGACACGTCTCGAACGTGGTCCGAGACTTACACCAGGTGCCTTAAACTTGCATCTTCTATTGTCTCGCTTGGTATAATGAAAGGTGACGTTGTGACCGTGTTTGCTCCGAACGTTCCTGCCATGTGTGAGTTGCATTTCGCAGTTCCAATGTCTGGAGCGGTCCTGAACACGGTTAATCTCCGCCTGGACGCTCGCGCGGTTTGTAACTTGTTGCAGCATTCCGGTTCGAGGCTAGTCTTCGTCGACTACCAGTCGACTTCGCTCGTTCTGGAAGCGATGTCTATGTTTCCAACAAATACAGAGTGCCCTGTTTTGGTCATAATTAAAGATGATGTGGAGAAGGAATTCGTGGATTTGTCAAAAAGGTTGATGAGAGAGAAGCAGTACAATGCAGTGTTTAATTATGAGCATATGGTTGAAAATGGTGATCCGGGGTTCGAGTGGATTCGGCCCGAGTCTGAATGGGACCCGATTACATTGAATTACACGTCCGGAACGACTTCGTCTCCAAAAGGTGTACTTCATAGTCACCGTGGAGCGTTCCTTGTATCGGTGAATTCACTGTTTGATTGGTCGGTTCCGAAGCAACCGGTGTACTTGTGGACATTACCGATGTTCCATGCGAACGGGTGGAGTTATGCATGGGGAACGGCTGCCGTGGGTGGGGTCAATGTGTGTTTACGCCGTGTTGATGCGCCGTCGGTTTGGCAGGCATTGGAGAAGTATAAGGTGACACATATGTGTGGTGCACCAGTGGTGTTAAACATGCTGGCCAACCACCCTGGGAGTAAACCACTTGACCGGCCGGTTCACTTGATGACAGCCGGGGCTCCACCGCCTGCTGCAGTTCTTGGCCGGGCTGAGGCGATGGGGTTCATTGTTAGTCATGGATATGGGCTGACTGAGACGGGCGGGTTGGTCGTGACGTGTGCATGGAAGAAAGAATGGGACGGTTTGAACGCATTAGAGAGATCTAGGCTTAAGGCGAGACAAGGCGTGAGTACTGTTGGGTTCGGGGAGGCTGACGTGGTTGATCCGTTTACAGGAGCGAGTGTTAAACGAGATGGCACGACAATGGGGGAGATTGTGTTGCGAGGTGGGAGTGTGATGCTAGGGTATTTTAAAGATCCGGTTGGGACCGCGCAAAGTATGAGGTCCAACGGGTGGTTTTATTCGGGTGATGTCGGGGTTATGCATCCGGACGGGTACATTGAAGTGAAGGATCGATCCAAGGATGTGATTATCTGCGGAGGCGAGAATTTGAGTAGTGTGGAAGTGGAGGCAGTTTTGTATACGCACCCTGCAGTCAATGAGGCTGCAGTTGTGGCACGACCGGATAAGTATTGGGGTGAGACGCCGTGTGCGTTTGTGAGTTTAAAGGCGGATTTGACGTCAAAGCCGACGGAGAAGGATATAAGGGAATTTTGCAAGGAGAGGTTGCCTCTTTATATGGTGCCTAGAACTGTTGTGTTCAAAGGTGAACTTCCAAAGACTTCAACTGGTAAACTGCAAAAGTTTCTGCTAAGGGATATGGCCAAGGCTTTGAGCTATTCTAAAAATGGCAGTTTAATTTAATAAAATGGGTTAAAATTAGGGCAATGTATTGTAGTGCCTAGTTGCTATTAACGTGTGATTGATGTATGGTTTGCTTGTTTTCATTGTGTAGTTGTTTGCTCAAATGTTCAATTCACTTAATCAAAGTTTTAAATTCTGGTCTTGTAATTATAAAAGACATCGTTGTAAAATCCACCGTTTAAAAAGGGTCTACATTGCAATAATCGCAAGAAGAGGATATTGTGGAAAAAAAATTTAAATTATTAATGAACATGAAATATAATATTACAATTACAATTGTTGAACAAGACGAATTTATCAATTGATTCTAGATGCAAATCAACACCAATCTCTATTTAGATAATATAATCACCCATTTCGGGAAAATCACCATTAATCTCTATTCAGAGAATATAATCACCTATTTTGGGAAATCGAACCCATAAACTCATGGTTACGGGGTGTTTCAACTTGCCACTCGGCTACCGACACATTGACAGGATACTGTGGAAAATGATCTTGTCTGGAGCTAAAATCACTAGTATGAACTTGTCTGAAGCTAAGCAGTTAGCACTGTTGCTTTGGATAATATGATAGTACGAATTGGGATCTTTGCACTGCAAATAAATTCTCCGAGGCCATTGTACTTTAAAAAAGTTATTATTTGTATTTCTTGTTGGTGTTATAGTCGGTCATTCCATAAAATAAGCTTCACTAGTAGTTTTTCCTTTCATTTATTTTTCTTTGAAACAAAGTCCACAAGTGACTTTGATGACGGTAACAGTATGCTAAAATGTACGAAATCCACGTAAATCAAGCTCTCATTATGTAAATTAGACGTGCAAGGCAGCAAGGGATCGGAGGGGGGTTAGTCGATTTTGTTCAATATGCATTGGGCAACACTAGGGCACATAAGTGAAGGTTATGAGCCACTTGCTAGTACATATAGTACCCCTCAAGTGAGGAGTTGGAGTATTGAACGATGTGATACGTACCTACTACCCCGTGTGTCTTGAGAGGATTGAGAGGAGACGGTAATGTATGATACTTACATTTGATGATTAATGGCCAATAATTCATAAGTTAAATTGGTAATGTTGTTTCCCTTGGCCATCGTATCCGAGTAGTTCTACATGGACGTACTACTGGTATGAATTTTAAGACCTTGACCATTAACTTTTCAGCTTCATGAATTTTTTTATTAAAAAGTTCGTTATGTGAATGTATAATTAATTAAGTTAGCTTGTTGAAAAAAAAAACTACCTCATCAGTTACCAGTTACATTTTTCAGCTACAACTAAACTTTTTAGCTATCAGCTATCTTTTTAACTAATTTTGCTAAACAGAATGTAAGTCATGAGCTCATTTCACGTTCACTTTCAATAGTAACATTTTAGAATTACAAGCGACTTGGCAGTGTAAAGCGTGCCTAACCCAGTCTCTTACGATACAATAAATTCTTTTAAACTCATAAAAATTAAATTATTACGAGATTAATTACCTGTACCGTATCTCTTAGAAATGTTGATAAAATCAAATTGACAACTCCCAACGACACATATATATTTCATTAAATGCAATTTGATGTACAAGGCAAGCAGCTGAAGAGAAAACTTGTGTGGGGTAAATTAAATTAATACTCGAGGGGGGCTTTAATTCCAATTCTTAAATGCATATTGAGCTTAAATGGTATGTACTCCTAACAAACAACAGACGACCTGGAAATTTTTGCTGGGTAAAAACCTTGTTTATTGTGCCCCATTTATGTTAACTTTTAATCCAGGCCCCCAACAATATCATTCATTACTATTTTCATTGTTTGTCAATACTATCTCAATCCAGTGCACCTGATATTCATAAATTATGTCACCTACATTATTATTTCTGTAAAGGAACTCATTTTTACATAATTTTTAATACTAGTTAATTTATTATATATTACAATTTTACAACAGGTTGTAGTGTTCGATACTATTTAAATATATGTGTATACGGAATGATTTTTATTACATGACCAAGAGCAGCCTGGTGGACTTAACTTTATGCAAATTGAAGAGCTGGTGATCTTCATTTAATTTACATAGATATCTTCCAAGTTCCAACCAACACATTTATTTTGGGAATTAGACAGGACTCACAAATCTAGTCAAACGAATGCAAATGCTAGCTAATACGTCAATTAATGAATACCACGGTTGACATGCAGAGAAGATCGATGATCAGAGTCAATATAGTTCATGAGATCCAGAGGTTAAAGATACTGTAGTAGTTGGCCACACTTGGCCTAGTGGCCCCCCAGTTTGCGCACTAGGAATAACTTATGTGAATCTAGAATAATAATCTTAAGGAAATTAATTGTTAGAAAACTAAAAGTTCAAATTATGTTAGAATTTAATAAGTGTTTTTAACTAGACTTTCTAAACTTTAATCTGATACCGATCACTCCCACAATCTCCACCGCAAAAACTAGATCCACAGCCAATATTACCAAACTATATAGCTAAATTGTCATCAGTTATTATTACTAGTTAAGGGGCGGAGAAAAGTTGAACTGGCCTACCTTCTTCACCACTAATGAATAGTATGGGGATGATTGATGCACATTATAAATACCTAATTTTTTCGAGCTCAATAACATACTTACATCGTCCACCTATCCTTATTACTATATTATCAATCCTCACTTTTTTCTTCTCTCTTTAATCATTTGTATAGCCCTACAATGTAACGCCTACTAAACAATTTTATTATAATCTATTTGTATTTAAAAAAACCACACACAAAAGAAGTGAGTCATTAATAAACAAACAAATGATGAATTCATAACTTTGTAGTTGATTCTAAGTTTATTCTTAGATTTCGCCCGCTTTTTAACATCACATTGTACATTAAAATTGTGTTTAATTTTGAGTTTGACTAACTTATAATAAATTGTATTGAGTTTAAGTTGTTAGATAAATATGTAATTCAGATGTATGATCGTTTGGCGAAGGATTTGTACAAATAATAAGGTAAATTGTGAGCTAACTTTCATTGAAAGAAAAGTCGGAAAAAGACTCTAGTTTATAACACTATATCATTATCATTTTTAAACCCCTTTTCACAAGACGCAACTACATGTCAAAATCTAAATCACAACTTCTACCAATTTACAGGTAAATTTTTTATAAATTAATATTCGATAAAATTAATAATTTTAATAAAATTAATAATTTATTCAGTTCCAACTTGGAACCAGTACAAAATTAGACCTCAATCGACAAAATAATAAGATAATAACATTTTAAAATCACAGTGTATATATATTGGTCTCAACGAAACTATAAATTAATAATTACTAAAATATTCATATATATGTGCACGTGATACACTTCAAAATTCTAAGATTGTCTAGTAAAAAATAAATTATAGTTGCTTGTTTATTTTTTAACTTCAAATCTATATTTAATTCATATTTGAATCCCCAATTGCACTTAAGAATTGGAAAGTTGACTTCTCATAATACAACAAAAAGTTGTGAAGAATTGTTGTCGCTTACAATCTTCTTTTCGAGTGACTGGTTCCAGAGCTATTGAATCATCCTCAACTTCGTCATAAACCAGACTTTAAGAATCTGCCACAGTTTCTTCAATGATTTGAATCTCGTAACATTCATTATTTTCACCAGGATAATCTAGCAAACCATTCACATCCCTTTTATGTCAATAATAAATATCCGTAATCAAGTTCTCAAGCTCATGAATGTGTTCTTCAGAATTTGAATCATTCAATCACTTGAGTCGGTTTGATTCGCCAAATGAACTTTACAATGTCGAAAGTAATTTAAAGGTCATACGTAAATATCCTTTTCTTGTTTTTTTAAAACGACAAGGGTGTTGAACCTCCTAACCTATTGATTAGAGGTGAAGTGTCTTACCAATTAAGTTGCACTTTATTGTTTAAATTTTTTTTTAAATTAATAAATTATTAATTTATCGATATAATAATATCTCATTAAAAAAATAAAATATCTCGATCTCAACATTATTATTTATAGAGGTTTTCATGTACATGAGTTTCAAACTCTCGCCCAATCAAATTGAATAGAACAAATGAGACTTACACTCGATCAATTGAATAAGATAATTAAAATTTCATAAGTGGGCTTCAACTTGCCCCCATTTCCATTGAACATGTTGGTTTCTTGCACTCCCCAACAAGGGTGGTTTCATTGGGTTTGGTTACATCATGTTGGTTTCACTAGGATTAATTGCGCCCGGAGACTGAAGATTGAGCCTAGTCATTATTCTCAAGTGATGGGCCAAGCTTTTTCAAGATGGTACAGGCCCGTAT
This sequence comes from Plantago elongata, assembly GCA_036897095.1. Classification (NCBI taxonomy): domain Eukaryota; kingdom Viridiplantae; phylum Streptophyta; class Magnoliopsida; order Lamiales; family Plantaginaceae; genus Plantago; species Plantago elongata. The sequence continues at coordinate 2,548 of JAYMSP010005242.1, read as the reverse complement.
AATCCTCCATATTAGGCTCTTGTGGTTGTAATTGTACATAAAGTGTAACGCAGTATACTGCTATAAATTCAGATTAGACATGATTTCTTAATTATTAAAATTATTTACTTCAGTTCAGTTTATACTGATTATATTGTTCCGACCACTAAGTGCCCATTTGGTCTGAAAGGGGTATTTCATTTGAACCTCCTAGGCGTGAGTTTGGGTTTATAATATCATAATATAATTCAATCTCATCTAAAAGTTCTAACTTGTGATGATGTGTTGAATCTAGTCATTATATTAATATACTTCAATGTGTAGGTAAATATACAAAGATAGACCCAAGGTTAACACAACAGAATTTAAAGTTTTGATGCCTATTTATCTTGATCCAATAACTATATAATATAATTACGTAAACAAGCAAATCAATACTTGTCGCACTAGCTTTAATTTCCAGACAACAACTTTAAAGCTTTAAAGCTCTTCTTTGAATTCGTTCGTCAAGCACCTCGAAGACGCTTGGAGATTCCCGTTCGAAATTATACTAAACTATTTAGTGAGTAGGGTTATGGAGAATTGAAGCATGATGAAAGATGCCATGAACGCCAAGCAAAGAGGAGAAAAACATGTACAAGAAAAACTAGAAGAAGAACGTTTGTGTCTGGTTTTTCTTCTATTAAATTCGTTCAATAGGTATCTCTTAGATATACATAACTGACTCCAATATCATAGGACTCTTAGCCTAGTTGTGTTTAGCTTGAGCCCATCAAGAATTTGGTCATGACTCATGGGTTCAAAACCTAGTAAGCTCAGCTTTATTTTCTTTCTCCCATTTGGACTTTTATATTTGAATCCATTCTAATTTAATCCAAATAAACATTCTTACTTTAATTATCTAATCAATCTTTCTTCCAATATAAATTAAAATCCAATTTAATTCATTTACTTTCTAAAAGTATAACAATTAACTAAGTCCGATAATCTAATTTGACTTATTAATTATTTTAGATTTCTAATAAATAGATCAATTATCAATAATGGTAAATTAGATATTCATTAATCAAATTAATATTTAATTCACTCTAATTTACTCGAATGGTAGAATAATCACCACATAGCGTGACCCATATGACCTTGCATATTAAACACTAATCAAATCAAGGAACTTACTGAAATTCCTAGACAATTTACCAGACATTATTAATATACAAGGAACGTTTGAAAGAATTGTAAACCACCTGTAATGTAGAGCCTATGATGATACAATCATTTCATTCGCGAACACTCGATTAAGTCTAGAACTTGAATTTGTGTATGTTCCAATAACTTAATCACTTTATCTCATTGCACTAATTGATCCAATAATTTTTGAACACCATTCCAAATATATCTTGCGTTGGCCAATGACTTTGATCAAACTAGTCATGAGAAGTTAAGTGTTCTCTCCAAGTGTATTTTGAGGAATGAATCATATCTTGGTTCGACTACTGCTAACATGTGTTTCGTGATGTGCCCAACACATGACGTATCTATCCCTACAAGGAGTGCAAGCATTAGTCATGGTCAAAGCATACGAGTCCACACATGTAGTGAGTATCAATCTCAAGTCAAAGGACTATTACACCACCCTACAAATCGTTACTTCCGTAGACACGTAAATAGAGTACATCAAACGATTTTTCGGCTGGGTACACCAACACTCTATAAAGTGTCCATGTGTTCATAACGGATTATCAAGTTATTCGTAGTCGTGAGAACTACTACACCCTCAAAGCATATGATGCATAACACATGCCAATCTCCAATTCATCATAGATATCCCATTCTCGATGATCATTGACTGGGCCCATTTTAGAGTTATGTTATGTCACTTAAGATCTCACATTCTTAGTGATAACATAAATCTCATGGAAACACATATATAAATTATTATAGACAAACAAATAATATTATTTACATATTGTAATGCCTATGTATAGATGGACAATAATTATTAATAAATGCTAAATCGTGTGTGTGTGTGTGTCTATATATACATACATATATATATTGTCTCATAATTATTCCGTTAAAGTGTTATTTAAATTTTAAAAGTGTTAAATTAAATCTAAATATTTGATTTCACTTTATCAATTCACAATCTCTTTCTCCAATAAACCAGACGTCGGTGCCGGTTCATCGCCAACATAGCAACAGATGAGATTTTCACACACAAATCCCAAGCGATGCCAACAAAACAATAACTTCCCACGTTAATGGTTTCAGATCGATGCGACATTCCCAATTGCTCCTACCGAACCATCGTGCCTCTGCATACACACAACACACTTACACCGTTTCCCAACTACAAAATGAGTTTGCTATCACTCCAACTACCCGACATTCCCAATTTCTCCTATTGTTTGATGGAATGCCTGTGTGAAAATTTTGATTCCGTTGGTTTGATTTATCCTGTTTCTTATGCTTTTGTGGTTTCTTCCAAACAGTGATACACAAATTACAACCACCTTCAGTTTTCACTTCACATTTTATTCAGTAGGTCAATTATGTTTGATGGTATTGG
>JAYMSP010005241.1:0-14119 GCA_036897095.1 Plantago elongata | reverse complement strand
TCACGCGATGCTTAATGGTTTAAAATTATTCCAATATTCACGTTTTAATTTTGAAATAATAGAATTAATTTTTTTAAATTAGTTTCTAACACGTACCAAATTTTTGCAGTCGTTACAACTGATGTGTTATGATTTGCCACACTCGATTTTCTTTAGGTTCGAATGTATGCATACGTGATGGTGGTCCAGGCCTGTTATCCTCGGATGTAACGTTTTGGTCCGGGCATCCTTATCACGGTATTCTTCGTACGTTCCGGCCAAGCTTGACCTCAGATGGTCGGAGACTTGGATCTGTGGAGCTTTGTCCTTGTAATACCGTGATGTATTAGGATTTACCTTGGGACGTTCGAATGACGGATTGGACATAATTGCACGACGACGCGTCGTGAGGCGTCACCATTAAAGATGGCCTTAATCCTTCGACCTCCCTTTTACTCTTGTATAAATATCTTTATTTGTATTTTCACTTTACACCATATATAAAAAAGAATGAACCTCCTCCTCTTTATTCCTCTTTATTGCCCTTTCTACTTTCTTCATCCTCTTCTCTCCTTTTCTCTTTAACAAATTGTGATTTATTTGTTTCTTTCTAATTTGTAAATTTGAAGAAGGAAAGAATATTTTTCATAAAATCCATGTCATGTCTGCACATTGGAAATCCCCATAGAATTTTATTTTTTTTGTACAACTAGTTTATCAATATTGTGCTATCGTGTTCATGTTATTGTAGGATCATGTGTAAATTTTTAGTTTCCAATAAAGTAAAAAAAATAACCTCAATCACAAAATCATACTAATAAAATTTATAAAGTAAACTCAAACATGTATTATATATATTCTTATTGTATTACTGTTTTTTATTTTACGCATTGAAAATTAAAATATACTCTCTCCGTTTCATGAAACTTCATACATTAAGGTTGACGTGTAATTTTATGTGAAAATTTAAAGTAATGATCAAAAAATGAAGAAGGTGATAAAAAATGTACTTTTAGTGGTAAAATGTATAATTTTTATGTAAAGTATTTATTATTTGTTAGTGGTGTGGTAACTTCTTATTTTCGTAATGTATGAAGTTTGGTGTGACAGTTAAAAATGACAAATGTATGAAGTTTGTTGGGACGGAGTGAGTAGTACAATTTGTATGGATGGAGGTTAGGGGTGACCATAAAACTCGAAATCCGATCTGATCCAATATGATTCGATTTGTTCATATCGAATTACAAATTAGCATATTTGAGATTCGAAGATTTCGGATTAATCCAATCCGATCCGATCCATCGGATTTGTAATCCAATATTAATCCAAAATACTAAAAAAAAAAAAACAAAACCCCTCTCTCAAAGCCAAAAACATTATTTAAATAGCAACTTATATCTAAACCTAGTAACAAAAACTAAAACAGACAACGAAGCACAACTCAGTTGGTAATACACTTCATCTCCAACCAATAGGCTGGGGTTTGAGTCACCTATAGACATTTAAAAAAACAAAAATCAAAACAAACCCTATCATCCATTCATCTTTATTCATTTTCATCATTTCTATTTCTTTTTTAGGTTTTGGAACGTTGAGTAAGAAAGAATAATTTATTTTTATCATTAATTTAATATTTTTAATTTTTTTTTCAAATTAATCCGAAAAAATCCGACCCGAACAGGATTAATCCGAACGATCACCCATAATTCAAGTAGTAACTACAACGAGAACTCAATAAGATGTTTATTTTGTCCATTAAAGAGTTCATCATACAGACGATTTAACATAAAGTGTTCTGATTAGATTAAAGTCTTCTAGGCAAACAGGATGAGAAAGTAAAAAAACCCGGGTTTTAATCTACAATAAAGCCAACAACCACTATATGATCACCAGGTTCCAATACAGAAGGAAAAAAAAAAAACTGGATCCTGAATAAGAAACATAGAATGGATAGAAATTGAAATGAACCAGGAACCCCATTGTAATCCTGTTTAGATCTACTATGAGAGGTCACATAGTATAAAACCTACCTATACCAAATACCAACATGAGTCACAGAAATGATCCCCAATCTATTGACCTCTAGAGTCGTTTTTCAACATGCATCCGGGGCCAGAAGTAGATGTGTGCCAGTTTAGAACCCATCTTGGCTGAGGCTCCTCCACCAAATGATCCTCGCCGTTTCACTGATATTCATTGCCCATACAGAACATACTACATACTTTGAAACCAAAAAAATAAGGGAAAAAAAAACAGTAATCATTATCAAAGCATGCTGATAAAATGTAAAATATCTAGATTAAGCAATAAATTCACAACAAACTCTATCACTTAATGTAGAGAGGACTTTAAGCTACACACAACACATCAACAACGCGACGAAATAAAATAAATATTAGTAAACATACACCACCATTAACACTTGCATTTAGGAAAAAGTTGCTCATATTAAGCATCATGTGAAAAAGTATTCAACTCTTTACATACCTGGAGGCTTTACGACAGAGATCCAATATTTTATCCACATCTGCCTCACTGATGTAGTTTTCTCTGCTGGAAACAGTATTTTTGAGATCCTCATCCAATACTTTCCACATGTTCAAAATATAGTAAATTGTTTTCATCTAAAGTGACAAGTCAAGGAAACAGTGATACGGGCTCAGGTAAATAAATAAACATTTTTTAATGGTTTTGCTGAATCACGGCCTGAACCCCATGATATCAGCTCACTTAGAAGGGCTATTCTTAGTTCATGAGGATACAGCAATAACTCTAGTGTCTATTCTTGTGCCAGAACTTGCAGCACTCTTTTGTTCCCCAAGAAATAGAAGTTCATCTTCAACCAGATCCATATTTCTAGTAAGTAATGATATGAGAAGGTGCAATTCTAATGGGTTCATGTGTCTTTCCTTGAATAATATCAATAATCTTGCACAAATGCTCCAAATTGCACTTTGTGCTTCTGTATCATCCGACGCGAATGGAAACACATTAAATAGACCCTCCAAGAAGTTGAGATCTGGTACCGAGCAAATTGTCATCGACCTTTATGTTAGTTGCAGAGGAAAAAAAGAAGCCATACTAGAAAATTTCTTATATGAAACGTCACGAATAGATCATAGATGTACCTTGTGATAACTCCAAAGCTAGATCTTTCGCATCTGTAAGCATATTTGCTAATAATACAGCAGCAGTTACACAAGAGCTGGTTATCTGCAAGAGTAGATTACTGTTACAAAGATGAACATTTTGCAAATCAAATAGAGAGAGGACTACAAAGAGTATTTTAATGACAATATTAAACTACAAAGACTCGAGTACTACCAAGAACCTCAGCAGTTTATTTAAACCGCAGGTTAGTCTAAGATCTTCATACAACATTTAATTATCCGAACACAAAAATATTGTCTAGATATATTTCAGTAGCTTATTCCTCATTTTATTTTAAAAGCCAACTATCTGCAGTCTGAAAAGGGCTATAAAAGTGATTTAGGAGCATAAACCTAGCAGAAGTATCAGCATGAAAGTTATTGGCATAGACCTAAAGCATATGAGCATAAAGGCCAATTGGATTTTCAGAAGGCAAATGAAGAGTGTGCCCTTAATTACAAATTTGAGCAAACTCATAGTAGCAGCCTGGTTGTGATGCAGAAAATTCAGAATACATGTATATCTGGCACTTAAAAGACAACATTAAGCTCTCAGGGTAGGAAAGGGTAGTTATATCTGGAAGTAGTATATTGATAGAAACTAGTAATCTGGAGCAAGTGCTCTAAAGTGTAATTTAAGAATTAAGCTATGTAAAACATGCATACATTCTGCATATAAAATGAATAGCATAACTAAGACAAGATATCATATGGTGATTTTGGCAAGCACAGTATAAGATACCTCAGTTTTATCAGGAAGTTCGATAAGCTCTTTTAATAGTTGCAAGAGCTCTTTATTCAGACATATCTGTTGTGAATATTCATCTAGTACTGATAGAGCTTCAATTGTCCGGAGAATCAAATCAAGCAACGCATATCTGAGGCACCATAAGTTCATCGCCATTCAGTTAGTTAAAAAGAAAAGAAATACACAATTTTTGCAAACATGATTTCATTTAAGGGCAAAGTGTACTTATGATCTTAACTATGTGAGCCTCGGTGTAAGATGGGCTTTTAAGTTGCAACACCTATGGCGAGCAAAGCTGGATAATAGCAGCTCCGAGTATAGACCACTTTGTGCTCAACAAAAATGATTAATGAAGTATGGGAACCATATATTTTAGACCGAGACTGGAATGCTGTTTTCTTTTCAACACATCAGCCTCACAATAAGTCTTAATGCTGTCCTGGCTGAGATTGCCAAATCGGATTCAGAGCGGTCCTCTAGGAGTTTTATCCAATTAACATTTTAACCGATTATCTACTTTAACAAGATCCTGGACAATGAAGTGAATGAACTAATAGTTCCATAATTCCGTTAGATGCTTCCAAACAAGCAGTCAAACAGCACTTTACCTCTCAGGTATGCATTCTCCTTTGAATTTTCTCAGTTCAAATGACAAGAGATTGACCAAAAGACTCAAAAGATCCAGTTTCATCATATGTGGAAGAAGAATAGCAGATACTTCCTGTTGACTTTCCAGTACAGCTAGGAGCAAACCTACGCTCTAAAACAGAATAAGAAAAGATAAACCTTTGATCAACCAAAATGCCAGCAAAGTAACTATAAGTTAGCAGGACTCGAACAATAAATAAAAGAAAATATTAAATAAAAATGGTAAAATAAATAAATAAAAGCAATCTTCTAACAGCAGAATTACTGGTGGTAGGACAACTTAAATTTTCTCTGTGTGTGTGCATATACATACACGTAAGTATATAGTTCAGAATTTGTCGGAGAGTTTACTGTTACTATTATTACCATGAGATGCTGGCTGGACTCGTAATGATGGTAATAGAGACTGGGATTTAAGCCAAACACAGTCTTGTTATGCTAAAATAATTATCAGATAGATAACCATAATCCTTTTCCAACTAATATTGATATATGATATACACTTCAGTATCCCAGCCATCCCGCTCCCACTATCCCGGATGTTATTGGCCGGCCGCTACAGGCTGCAATCCGGGATTGATAACACTGGTCCTGGGGACTGAGGAAATGCATTGCTAAAGTAAACGACATATACCACAGTATTTATGTCTGTGTGAAATACAAGCTGCTTAGGACGCTTTTAGTCATGGGGCATATTTGACAACATCACAACAGGAATATCAGTTCTATACGTCTTCCAACCCACCGTAGTGGCCAAAGGACAAGTGAATAGATAAAAAGAGAGAACTCTTACATAGTTGTTGCAAGGTGCTTAAGATAAATAGTATCGGAAACTGAATTAATAAATGTCTATATCTCACCTAATAGACAACCAAGGGAAAAGGAGTAAAGGCAAACAAATTTCACAGAGTTAAGTACGCCATAATCAGAATTGCCAATCTCGCAGCAAATCAAATTTGTAAATTACCAAAATTTAGAAGGAAGTAAGAGGCACTATAATGTTTTCACCTTTTCAATGAGCAGAGGATTTAGCGCATTTTCAGCAATCCATAGAATACGTGATAGAACTTGATCGCTTTGCAAGGCTTTAGCCCAAATGACACCTTCGATTCCTTGAAGGCACAAGGTCATCACCCTGCCCTGACACATAAACCCATTGTAAGCTTACAGCAGTAAAGGATCACAAAACATAATATCACCAATGAACATATTCCACTTGATATGGGCATTGTTATTTAATAGACATCTTGATCGACCAATTATTTCATGTGATAAGGTTTGAAGCCAATATGTGCAAGGAAATCCTATAGTAAAAAGAGATTTTCCACCCGTGAAGTCCAGATATGTGAAAGCAGTTTTAACTACCCGAATCATCATGTATTATCTGCAGCATGGTTGCTCTTGTGAAAAAACAGCATGTTACATAGGTAAAGTTAATAGTTACTATATTTCCACTCATATGACTTCAGTATACCATATCAGCGTTGACTAACGGGCTTGCACTTTGTTGAGATCTCACAATCCATCATATACGTATGGGTGCTAAAACAAGATAGATGTGATAAAATTCACTCATACCATGACTTAGGATGACAAAAACAAAAAAGCTCTCACGCATGGGGTATAAACTCATTTGAAATTAAAGTGCATCACATGCATGCATACATAGGCAAAGATAAATAACAGGCAACACAATTTCACCCATATATATGCACATTCAAGTGTGTCACTTAGATATTGTGCAATTTGTGTTTAAGATAATAAGTGCAGATTGGAAAGAAAATTGACATTTCCAAATCGGGCCACAACTTTAATTGATAAATAATTTTGGCTTATCAAGGTAAAAAGTACTACTAACTATACAAATGTCTTCAGACACTTGAACACCACTCAGTAGAATGAATCATAAATTGGCTAGGTACAGTTTCAGACAGCAAAATGATAAGAATGATGGATTAACTTCAAATTACCGGAGAGCTTCACAGAGACCAGGTACATCATCTATAAACAACTGATGCACAATAGCTTCAACCAATCCATTTGTAGAGGCTATTTGTTTTTGAGAAATTTCATGGCAAGCAAGGTTACCGGTGATTCCAAGACTAATCTCCTGCAATGTATTATAAAACAATCTAAAGATCCAGGTGCATTTTGTGATATCACACTGCATAACATGCAGAGATAGCTTTATTCCAGATACAATAAAAAGAAAACATAGTTACTTACCGTAGCACGTGAAGACTGAGAAACCATGAGATTGGCCAAAAGCACTTCAAGAATAAGATTTTGAATCTACATAAAAAATTTAAACATCTTAATGAACAGAAACATGTACCCTTAAGTTGATTGGTTCCTTCTTTATAGCATTCGACATATAAGAAACCATTACTGAACTACTGAACATAATAAACAAAGAGAGAAACATAAACCAATGAGGCCAAGTACCATAAGCTGAGCATGATTTTCAGTTGCAGAAAGATCCCATAATACACATCCACACTCTTCCCACGTTTCTTGTCTCACCGGTTCACTTCCACTCTCGTTCTCATTTCTTTCTTCCGCCATATCAACTTTACCATACATTTCACAAGACTCCATTGGTTCACCTTCTCCCCCATTTTCAGGAAGAGGGTTGGCATTCACTTGGGCACCTTCAGTTTCTTGCTTTCCGTCTGAAGGTAAAAGCTTTCGTATCAAAGATATGATATAACTTGGATCAACTGCCGTAGAGATTTCAAACAACTGCAAAAAAGTTGAGAAATTTAGCGAAAATCAAGCACTCACAGTGGAAGAGTAAACTGAATTTAAGTGCAATATCACAATAAGAATTCAAATCATCAAAGACCATCGAAAGATACTGAGAAAGAGCAACTGTTTTGTTAGCTCAGCAAAATATCAAACACTTGGAATGCACGAAAGAGAAGCATAAATATGAAGAACTGAAGAGTAAATCAATAACATGTCCATTACACAGAATTAAGACGACTCAGATACACACATGGCACATATGTTGGTGAATCGATGAGCTAAACTGAAGAACTGAAGAGTAAATCAAGAAAAGTCTTGTAGAGAATCAGACCTCGTGAGGAGGAGCTGGTGGGTTATGCGTTGGAGGCGGGAAATCTTGTACTTGCTCTCCTTCAAACAATGAATTCGCCATTAGAGATAGCTGCTTGGTTAGGGACTCAAGGTTGTGAACAAATTTAAAATCAGGATTTCAGTCGAAAGTGTTGAAGTGGTTTTGGGAATAACCTATTTAGAAATTTACTCCTTCGGAGATTCCGGAGGACCTGCTTATAATATTTGTCTAATTTTCTCCATTATATTTTGTGTATTTGTATTGAACTGTGTAACTTTTATTATGTATTGTCTAGTTTATACAATATATTGTCTAGTTTATAACTATATTATCTAGTTTTATAAATAATCTTATTTAGTTTTATTACTTTTATACAAAATTCATTTGATGTAATCTATATTGCCTATTTTTTATTATATTACCTAATTTTTACATTATATTGTCTAGTTTATAAAATGAATTCTCTAATTTTTACATGATATTAAATTTGCACTATTGTTTAGTTTTTGACATTATATTGTCTAGTTTTTACTTGACCCGTTTTAATGAATCCGGATTAAAAGATCCACAAAAATCATCTAAGTCAAGTTGCAAAAAAAAAAAAAAAAGTATAATGGTCTAATTTTACCATTTAGAGGTAGGGGTCTCTCGCAAGATTTACTCTTAGAAATTACTCCCTAATCAACTATCTTCTCGTATTAAATTTCAATCCGTCCTAATTCCTTCTTCTCTTTCATTACAACTTTATTTAACAAAATTAATAGAAAATAAATATTAACTAGAAAACTAGTTTGTAGTTGGTCAGGTATATTTTTCTTTTAATAAGCTAACTTGTTTAAAAAAGCTGCGTGTTCACGTAATTCACATAACGAGCTTTTTATTAAAAAAAAAACTCATGAAACTGAAAAGTTAACTGTAGAGCTAGCTGGTTAGGTATCTTTTCTCTTTTAACAAGCTAACTTGATTAGTTTCTTAAATCAGCTAGCTTATTTAAAAAGCTGCACGTTCACATTTTCTTTTAAACAAGCTAACTTAATTATATATCTTCTCAAACCAGCTAGCTTGTTTAAAAAGCGCGTTCACGTAATTCACATAACGAGTTTTTTTATAAAAAAAAAACAAAAGCTCATGAAGCTGAAAAATTAATATTTTTTAAACGACTAAAGGGTGACTCCAACTCCAACCTATTGGTTGGAATTAAATCATCTTACCAATTGAGTTCAATTGAAAAACTAGTGGTAAACAAAAATAATTTTTTTATTAAAACTAATATATCTCTATTAATTTCTATACAATCTCTCATTCATTATATCAAAAATGATTATTTTTTTATAATTTTTAAAAATTAAATTAATGATGTCATCTCTAACGTTGACTTCATTGACCTTCATAAAACGATATTTTAAGGGATTACATCCCCTGTAATATGTACCTTTAAGTCTGCCGCTCTGAGCGTTGTCCTAATACGTACTCTAGTGCGTAGCTCCCCCGAAATGGTCTGATACCATAGCAAGGGATCCAGACTCCAGAAAGACCAAGAACTGTTAGAAGATCAAGTCTCAGTGTCCGTGTGTCGGACTTTGGGAGGTCGGACCTTCAGGGCTAAGCCCGTGGATCCGACACCAGGAACTCATTACTTACAACGGACTTACGGATACGTCCGACATCAGCATGCGTGCCCTGGCCTGACTTTTCGTGGGGATGGCTCTGACGGCTTTGTGGGTCCTCTTGTCGACGTGTCTGTCCGACTAGCATGGTTCCTACGCGCCAGTTTGCTCAGGGACCACGTGTCATTATCGCTAGGCCGACCAGACTCCGGCCTGTCAGAGTCCAACCTCCGGTGGAATTTCACTATAAATATGAGGCATTTACTCCTGATAAATTCAGGTAACTACTACTCACAAATCCACTCTCTACATTTTGAGGTCCGAGCTCCAACTCCTTCAGCCTCTTAATCCGTTAAAGTCTGAAGCCAGATTTGTCTTAGGCAAACCGGTCCAAAATGGTCTAACCCCTTCCTTTGATTTTACAGATTCAACACCGGACTCTCCTAGTCTCAGACTAAGACCAAGATCAAGAGAAGTACAGAAGTCCAAGACCGGACTCTCCTAGTCTCGAACTAAGATCAAGTGAAGTTCACCATCGGACCTTCTTTGCCCCGGCCCTTTCCATTAAGACCTAGACTCAGTTTGAAGATTTAAGATTAGGACCGGACCTTACCTTATTTCGGACCAATCATATGCTCTTATTGAACTAAGACGCTCTACTTACCTTCCATTCTTCAAATTTTATCTTAGCTGGACTTATACCCTATTACCTGGCTAAAAGTGTAAGGAGGAAGTAGATAAGGAAGCATAAATGTGAGGGGTGCTTAGGTAATTAACCCTTGAAAGATTCCATGGTTATTATTGAAGAAACGTGCAATGGTGTTGATCTCAGTTGCAATTTGCAATGCAGGCATAAATGGTGAGTTCGACCCTTTCACTTAACTACTATTGGCCGTTGGTTTACAACGTAATTCCAAATTAATTTCTTCTTCTGAAAACAACGTGACTTGGATTATCTGAGGATTTCCCAGTTGTATGCTCAGTCCTAACAAATTACTAGAAAACAACACTTCCAATTATTATTACACATACAATCTAATTATAAATCATATTCACACCTAACAAATTAAAAAATAATGCATTTCATATTTGTTATTTCGGCTACACAAACATTTAAAATATATGTTTTTCCAATTTATAATTATTCAATGTAATGATGAGATTAAACAGTGGAGTAATAATTAAACACAACACGTTAAACAAAATAAAAATACAAATACAAAACTATTTATACTTAATTTAAAAATAGATCGACCTGTATTATTTAAAAATAAATTATTAATACTTGTAAGTAAAATGGAGTGAAACGTATTTTCGATTTGACAAAAATATCAATATTTATTGTAAACGTTCTTCTGGAGATACTCAATAACTCAAACACAAAAAGGAATTTCGTACATTAAAAGACTTGAATCATATTCAAAGTGCTTGTTTGCTTGCCTGAAAATCTGTTTACCAGCCGTGATATAGAAATAGCGTGTGCGACTATAATACCTTTAAAATCTTGTTTACATGATGAGTAATTACATGCTTAATCACGATTTCATGTTCTCCTTTATTTCAATTCTTAATTTTCTTACTGCATTAATCTGATCAGTTGGTTTTATGGCTTCATCCCAATGACTGGTCAATAAAAAAAAAATTTTAAAAATTAAGAATGATTTCTTCCATTTCTAGAGTTCTCTTCTCCGGAATATGGAAAACTATCCTAGCTTCAGGCTTGGTACTAACCATGCTCTTGTTTGCATATTCAAACACTAAAAATCCCAATTTTCCGTTAGACAAATGGGTAAACACAACCATGCCAGAGACGATTAGTGCAACGATCATGCCAACTGAATCGGTTCCAACCAATCTAAGCCACATAGCGTTCGGCCTGATGGGGTCTTTAAATACCTGGTATGCCAGACGAGGCAGCCTCGAATCCTGGTGGCGTCCTAATAAGACACGTGGATACGTCTACCTTGACCAACCCCCTACCCCAGACCTCCTCCCATGGCCTGAAAGTGCGCCTCCATACAGAGTAGTTGACGACCTAAGCGAGCTATTTCGTGATGTTAAGCCAAGGACCGAGGTAATGCCAAGAATTGTGCATGGTATCCTTGAACTGTTCAGGGAGGAACATGACGACATGAGGTGGATCGTGATGGGAGATGATGACTCGATTTTCTTTGTGGACAACATAGTTGACCTGTTAGGGCAGCTCGATCACACAAAGTATCATTACATAGGGTGTTATTCGGAGGATGTGGTATCGAATTTTTGGTATTCGTTCGATCAAGCATTCGGAGGGGGCGGGTTCGCGTTGAGTTACCCGTTGGCAAGGGCCCTGGCTAAGGACATGGACGGGTGCCTGATAAGGACTGCTGGGATTCATTATTCTGATCATATTATCATGACCTGTATCGCTGACATTGGAGTCAACCTTACTCCTCATAAAGGTTTCCATCAGGTAATTAGTTAAAAACATAGCTGTACCTTTTAAATAGGATTCTATCTCCTATGTTAAGTTAAAAAAATTCATTTACTCATTTTAGTCCTCCAAATAAAATCTTCCAATTTTAAGTTTGATTATATAATATTACATCACACTATATATATATCACTAATACCTTCATAAAACAATCATATTTTACCATTTAATTACCAAACAATTATCTCCACTCTATTCATGTTCTTTTTAAATAATTACTCATTTTCTACTTTAACAATTCATTATCGATTTTTATTCATTTTTTATTACTTTTCTATAAACATAATATTCACTCTTCTTAATTATTTTATGACCCATATAGAAATGAGAAGTTTTTATCAGGTTGGAGGAAATAGTATTATGTACTTCTCGATGGACATGGACTACTAGTTATTAATAACTCATAAATAGTCAAATTGGAAGTATCTCTTGGACCATTTAGGGCTTTTTAAGAGATTAAGGGGTAGTAGCATTCAAATGCCCGTTTGGATGCTACTCGGGAATTTTGTGTTTGTTATGGCATTTAAATGCCGAAAATTGAAATGACTCTACAGTAGCAACATTTTTCTCTACCTATATAACAAACCTATAATACCCTATTCAATTACAATTCTATACCAAACACAATTTTAACAATACCACTACAATTTCGATCACTATTCAGGCATTTAAATCGCATGCCAATCAGCCCCTAAAAAATACTCTTAAAAGAAACCCACTGGAAGTACACAAATACTCTCTTTAAATTTGCTTCGTATTATTATTTAATTAATCTTATATTATACAGGTTGACCTGCATGGTGATTTCTCAGGTTACCTTTCAGCCCACCCAAATGTTCCAGTAATGTCGTTCCACCACTTTGACCAAATAGATCCAATTTTCCCAAACCAGAATCAAGTGCAATCCACGCGCCACCTCATGAAGGCAGGCAACATCGACCAATCTCGACTCTTACAACAAACGATATGTCATCACAGGCCGACCAACTGGTCCTTCTCAATCTCTTGGGGCTACTCAATTAACATTTACGAAAGAATTTTACCTCGAAGCTACTTACAATTGCCTATTGAGACATTCACAAATTGGATTACCTGGCTTTCATACTCACCCCCGTTTTACATGTTTAACACGCGGGCCAAGTCTGACGATCCATGTGAATCCCCTCATATTTTCTTTATGGATTCCGTTTACAAGTCAATTTATGATGACTATATTGTTTCTAGCTATTTGCGAGCCCGGCATCGGAACATTACGACGTGTATGGCCGATGGGGGCCATTCTGCAGATTCTATATTCAAAGTGCAAGTAATATCACCCTCGAAAAAGCGTACTGAAGTATGATTTTCTATATTAAACTTATCTTTGTCTAATTAATAGTTACTTTAATCCTAGGTGGATCACCCCTCAATGTAGTAATGGGGGCAACTATATCCAGTGAGGAGGTGATGATTTCATTCCAGATTGATTGTGACCTAATTAATTTATGCTTATTTATTTGTCTGCAGATTGATAAATGTGAATGTTGCGATGTTCTACAAGTGGACGATGGAATCGTCGAGGTGAAACTTAGGGAATGTGAGATGGATGAGATAATCGCTTAATTTGATTTGTAGCATTAATTGGGTTAAAGCTATGTGCATGTTTCGCAAGGTGGATGTTGAGGCGTATATTTCTAAATGTAGTGTTTAATTATTTGTATTAAGATGGGAATAGAAGCATCTCTTATACTTTCTAATACGTAATTCTATTTTTTATTAATAAATTTTAATTATTTCATAGTTAAAAATTAAATTATATTGCACTACATTAAACTCACATTTAATAACATGATTATTTTCTTTTTCAGATTGTTTTCCTACTAATCTACACATAAGTCTTCGATAAATACTTATCACGTGACATGTAATTTGATTCGATATATTAAATTTTCTAGAATGCATGAAAGAGAACCATAAATATGAAAACCCAAGTTATAATAATATGTCCATTACCGAGAATTAAAACGACTGAGATACACACATGGCACATATGTTGGTGTATCGATGAGCTAAAACTGAAGAAACTGAATAGTTAATTAAAAAATCAGACCTCCTGAGAAGGAGCAGGTGGGTTATGCGTTGGAGGCGGAAACTCTTGCACTTTGTCCTTTTAAATAAATAGATTCGTCATTATACATAGTTGCTTGGTAATGTATTGACCTAAATTTACATATAATGTAAATAGAAGGAATAAAAAGAAATAGCTCTATGTATATGTAATAGTGTAATCAAATACAACCGAACTATTAGACTATGCCCAACGGGGCGCCGTGGGGCACGGCGCCCCAACAGGCGCAGTGTCCGTCTAACGCGCCGTGTCACGGCGCCTGACACGGCACGGGCAGCAGCCAATGGGCTGCTGCCATGTGCCCCCCCCCCCTTTATTTTTATTTTTTG
>JAYMSP010005240.1:0-14121 GCA_036897095.1 Plantago elongata | reverse complement strand
AGGCTCGGGTAACTCAGACAGCCGGACATTGGCAATTTCCGCTGCTGCAGTTCTAAGTTAGATGTGTGTTTCTGTTTTCAGTTTTACTTATCTTGTACATATGGTGTGTAACGGATAATATTGTAATATTTTAATAAATGTGTATTTGAAATATTCGGCACTACCCTTGAGGTCTGAACCAGATCCCGGGCTGTTACAATTTTGGTTTGGTCCAGTGCATGGTTAATCAAATAAGGTAGGTAAGCTTGGCACCCATGCTTTAAGCATTTACATGCCTTAGCTGCAGATATCACTCGGGTTCGGGCAGATGTGGAAGTTTCAAAGGTGATCGGTTTTCCTAGGGAAATTTATCGATTTCGGCAGTCGAGTATGGCATGATGTATGTATAACCAATCCATGCCCAAAATTAAATCATGCGTATCTAATATTATTTCTATTAGATCCGCTAGATAGCGTTTACCCAAATACTCAACTGTGCAGTTAGTGTAGACCCTATTCAACATTACACTACTGCCAAAAGGAGATTCGATATCAAAGTATAATATGCTAGTTTAGCAAGAGTAAAATTTAACTTCTTAGCATATCGGGTGGTAATGAAAGAATGTGTTGCTCCACTATGAAATAAGGTTGTACCAGGAATAGATGCAATGAAAATCGTACCTTCGATAGCATTATATGCCGAAGGACTTCCTTGTTCCGCGGTCATCATGAAAGCTCTTGGTCGGACATTTTGGCGACTAGCGAGCTTAGGATTTGTTGGAGCACTGGGACGTGAATCCCTAGAAGCTGCTTCTGGTTGAGTAATAAACGGACATTCCAGCAAACGGTGTTGATCACTTCCACACTTTAAACATCCTCCGCTCTTTTGCCAGCATTGTGCTTTAGTATGGCCTGGTTTACCGCAAAAATTGCAGGTAATTTTGGCAGGGGCTCTCGGTGGCAGAATCTGACGAGCAGGCTCAACTCGGGGGCGAGTTGCTGACTTCTGTACGGGGTTTCCATTGAAAGCTCGTTTCCGGTTCTGATCAAAATTTTGCTGTTCCAGTTGTCTTGGTCTTTCCTGTCCTTCCCTCTGGCGCAGACTCTTAGCGCCAGACTCAATAACCATAGCCTTTTCTATTGCTATTTCATAATCTGGATAATCATTTCCTAGCATTATCCAGCCTATCTCAGTTTTCAACCCATCGATAAACTGCGTGATTTTCCTTTCCTCATCGCCCATTACATAAGGCACATACTTTAGCAGTCGCGAAAACTCTGCCTCGTATGCTGCTACAGACCGATTTCCTTACGTCAGGCTCAGGAATGCCTTTTCCCGTTCTTGCCTGATAACCTTGGGTATAAACTTCTTGGTAAACTCTTGCACAAACAAACTCCACGCCCAATCAATTCCTCTCTTTTCCCAAGTTTGACTGATCAAATCCCACCAGTCTTGGGCAGCTCCTATCAACTTGTACGACGCATATCGAACTCGTTGTTCGTTGGTATAGCGTAACACTGCAATTTTCTCCATTCCATTGACAAAATGTTCAGCTTTAATGTCATCAGCCTCTTCATAGAAAGTGGGAGGTTCGTAACTCAGGAACCGTTGCATTAGACGGTCATCTTCTGAGACCAATGACTGTCCTTCAGTAGATTGGAATCCTTTTAGTTGCAGCGTCATTTGTTTCCAAAAGGCTGCCATTTTCGGAATATGAGGAAAAGAAGATGGTTCGACTCTAAGAGGCTCTTCTACAGGCGGTGACTCAACTCGAGGGGGTGACTGCGGGTTACTATTTTCTTGAGCTAAGGGGTTTGGGTCAGCCATCGTACTGTAAGTAAGTAAATTAAAATCGCAATTAATACCTAAAACACCTTTCTTATTATGAAACTTAGAAGACTCCTGGTCGAGTTGACCAATTTATTCGTAGTTAAACAGACATCAAACAACATTTCTACAACACATAGTCCTAGAGCAAGACTAAGACTACCGATTCACACAGGGCCTTCTAAACCTTATCTCCCCTCTACCGACGGCAAGTCGACTCGTCCTCGTCCGAGATATATCCGTCCGGCCTTGGGTCCTCAAACGGTTCTTCCTCCTCGGAAGATGTATCGCGCGGAGCCAGGGGGCGATGGGGCGGATAGTGGTATGGGTACGCGGACTTCCGGGCCGTCATCCTGTACCCACGGGCACCGGCAGTCGTACCGCTCGGTCCGGCGACATGCATTCCTCCTCCAACAATCACAGATGGAGCCGGATGTGTGAGTGGTGCTATCACTGGGGGTGGTGGCGGCGGATCATCCAGGGCATGCTCAATGTGGGACAACTCGGTCCGTACATGCTCCACCTCGTTACGTATGGAATTCATCCTATGCTCCACGGCGCGGAGACGCTAACGACTACGAGCTCAGGCCCTTCTTTCGGCCTCCAAACGCTCTGTTACTTGCCGGGTGAGCATTCTTCCATCATGGGATTCATCTACCCATGATTGCACGAAGTTCTTTTCATTCTCGAAGTCTCGGCTTCCATCCCCGTCCATCTGTCGAAGTCAGTAAATATAGATAATAATAGTGCATATTTTTGTGTCTCTCCCCCATTCTTGAAAATATAGTATAGGAGTTGGTATTTGGAAGTGCGTCACAGTCCTATTGGTCCAAACCATGCTTTGATACCACTCTGTAGCGGCCCCCGGATCGAGGTCCGGACGTCAAGGATTATGCCGAACTTCCAAATATATATATTAAATCGTATAAGTATTATAGACCCCAAATTTAATTTATAAGTCAACAGTTATTACACACGTCTAAAAGATCAGCAGCGGAATAGCAAGGCTTAATGTCAGTCAGTCTGTCTACCCTGATCTCACTTCGTGCTCTAATCCTGGGAAATCAAAGTTAAACAGGAAGAGCGTAAGTCAAACAGACTTAGTGAGGATAATCAAGCATGTATAAAAATGCATGAATGCACCAAGATAGCAAACCACCACAACACGCTAATCAGGTACTTTTAAAAATGGGGAAACCGTAAACACGCACTTACGATCATAGCACATTAGTAACTGTCTTGGGCTGGACCGAACGGATCAGGTATCGGTCAAATAAACAAGTAGCGGCGTGACCGCGACGGAGTTGCTTTAATGACGGTCATGACCCATCGCAACACATAAATATGACCGTTTGAATAGTCCGAACACGCACGTAGGAGTCCGAAAAGATAGCGCTGCAGACCGCTTTATAAATTTTGTCGAAGAAGTCGACCAAGACGGTTTCCTAAGTTTTTCTAAAATAGTGTGTGGTTGCTTTAAAAATCATTTTTCATGCAATGCAATTCATGTGGATCAGCAAGACATAATCAGGATGTAATATCAAGGGGTAACTGAAATAGAATAGCATTAGGTTAGAATCAAGCTACAATCAGAATACAGTTCACAAGATTCAATAACGATAATATAGTCAGTATTCGTAATTAGTCTTCGCGTCGGGGTCTTTCGGAACGTCGTCGCGTAGTCGAAGTCAGTGTTAGGTAAACAGGCAAATAAGTAGGAACATATACTGAAATTAAAAGCGATGAAAGGTAACAACTTTCCCAGGGCCGGATGCCGAAAGCCTGAAATCTCTCACCTTGGTTGAACTTGTAAGCTACGCAACTTCGTAATCCTGATATACGGACAATACTATTTACTTTTACGCAAGACTAATTGTAAGACTCTCGAAAAATCCCCCAAATAATCATAACAAGTATTAACAGTTAAACGACAACGTCGCTTAAGCACATAATTCCATAAAATCATATGATGCTACACAACGCACGCAAAATCGACACAATATCAGGTTTGATGCTCAAGTTGGAATTAATTCAGAACCTAAAGATACAATGCGCAATTATGTGTGACGAGTAGATAAATAGGTTAACACCAAGAACACTCTAATTGGTAATCCATCCTATTCATAATAATGGAGGTTTAGGCTTTTAAAACACTCATAAATAAATAAGAGTCTTCACATTTTACATATGAAATCACATGTTCAGACCATAAATAATGAAGTCCAAGTTTACTAAGAAAATAGCCAGTTTTAGTTTCCTTCAATAAACCCAAGCTGACTCTGAGCCTCAATACAATTCAATTTATTCATCAATTGAACCTGTATAAACCAGTTGCACTCTATACTTCAAAAAGCTCATAATAGCTGGCCTAACATGGTAAATTAGTCACCAGGAATACTTAATTCCCCTAATTTCATCTTGTGAACTAAATAATTTCACCTTATGCTACATAAACATCTAATTACAGGAATGCATAAGGTATATGCGAGCAGCTAGGGTTACGAAAATAATCCAACGAATTAAGGAAAATAGAAGACAGGTGAGAAATGAAGAATTCGAGTCCAAACTAAGCAGGTTACCAAGCACAAACTGAACTTAGTTCGAACACAGCCAAGTTGCACACAGCTTGACCCAATTTCGAATTTCGGGAAATAAAATCGACATGAATTCAAACACTCGTACACAGGTGACCAGAACTACTATGAACAGTATACTCAGACACCCAAGATGTACACAGAGTTACGCATATGGAAGCCGTAGACAGTAACCCATTCGAATAACCATAGAAATGCGTAGATACCAAGCAATTAAACAATATAACTCAAAAACAATCGAACTCAACCAAACAACAATTAAGTACACTGTTCCCATCCCAAAATTCCATTGAAATCAAAAGAGGAAGGATACTAACCGGAATCGATCGAGAGCAATGATACTAGTCCGGTGAGCATGCAAATTGAAGGCACAGTGGAGGCGGCGGGGAAATGAACTGAGGGCGAGAGAGAGAGAGAGAGAGAACGAGCGAGGCAGGGGAGCTACGGCTCGATTTTTCTGGTTGGTTTGGTGTGTGACGGAAAGGAGCAACGGGGGCGCCTATTTATAGGCGGGGAACGGCCGACCCACGCGTCTCCGTCCATCGGCATGTGTCACGCCGCACGTCCCTTCTTCCGCCACGCGTCTCGAAGGGTAAACTGGTCATTTCGTGCGGCGGCGGCTTGGTCGGTTTGCTTCTCCAGGAAGAAGGCGACGACTTCTTGGAGAAGAGAACGGCTGGCTTCGCGGGGAAGGAACGAAGGCAATGGCGGAAAATGGAGACTGAACGGGAAAGGGGAAGAATGGGGAAGAAGAAGGCAAGTATGTGTACAATTGGTATTTTGCCAATATATAAACCTGGTTTATTCTGGACTCCAAATGGCTCGTAAATAAATTCCGAAAAATACGAATTCGATATCCGGGACGATATTGGACGCGAACTAAACTAGAATAAAAAATAATTTTATTTATTTATTTATTTATTATTTTATTAATATAATATCAAATAATAATTTAACGCTACTCGTAATTAACTGACGGATACGACCGCCATTAATTTCCGAATTTGATCCGCTGTTACCAGTCAAATACTCGCACACGTCGAGTCAGGGGTCAGTTGTCAATTCGAAATAATAGTATAAATATCGAATTAATTTCTAATACAACACACTAAAATTCAAGGTTCTTACACAAGATTAACAAAATCAATTCAAACCGGAGCAAAAACAATCGAGCCAATCACATCAAAACGTAAATTCCATAATGAAAATTAAATGGCAATTACATCTTCTAACAATCTGGAACGGATTGTGATTTAGTTTTCGATATCTTGGGGGGTCCAAGGCGTTAAACAATGTGATTTAATCTTCAATATCTTGAGATTATTTTTACTTTGTTATTTACCCTTGTTTGGTTGCATCCGAAAGGGTTTGCTCTTGTGTCGCGGTTGAGAGGAGTATCTTGTATACTCTAATGAATCCGCGTGACACTATCCTGAGCCCTTGATTACATTTTAAATTACTCGCCACTTGTCTTGCAAGATAGCATCGGGTGGAGGAATGTGATTAAGAATGGACCCGGAGTGGATCTCTGGTGCTTGTCACCACCGTCGTAGTGCTAGGTGTGTCTAGATACTATCAAAAAAAAATGGCTATGGTGTCATGAGGGTTGATGGATGCGTATACCAAACCAACACGTAGAAAAGTGTGGACTTCGGTAACACAGACACTACCGTTTGTACCTATCGATTTGACGGTGAATTTTATTCTAGTATACAACTGGTCAGGTGATTGAGATTCTGATCGTGAAGATAAGAGATTGTGTGAAGAATATTGTTGATCGTTATGTTTGTCAAGCAAGTTTTGAGTTTGTAATCCGGTTTGGTGTGTAAAGGTTTCGATTGTAATTGTCCTCGATTGATTTTATAGTCGTGGTCTAGAATTTATTTCCATGGTGTAGATAATGTGATTCATTTTCTATTATAATTGTTTGTTAAGAGCATTACCTACGCTCTTAACTCTCTGTTAATAAAAAACTTTACTCCTTTAAAATAAAAAAAACCATCTCAAACGGATGATCACCAAGTACAAAGATAACATGTTTCCTATATATTAATGCAGCATTTTCATTTATCATAGTTGAATTAAGCCTTGAATTACTAATATATGCTTATTAGATTACCTTTGCCCTACATTTTTCCAAATCTTCATCCTGGTGTATTTTAGTTGAACTTTAAAGGAGTAGTATTTCCTAGTATGTATCTATAGTAAGACTAACTATAATAGACAAAGGGATATTACTTAAGCCATGGAATCTAGATTAATTAATGAACCTAAAAATCTTAATGGTTACCATAAATAAATAAAAGGAATTGGGCAGATTTACGAAAACAATTTATGCAGCGGCTCCCAAAATTCAAGTGATGTTTATGAAAAGGATGGAGAGTTAAGCTCCTTAAGCTGGCATTCACGAAAATGGTTTATGAAACTTGAAATTTCATTGCTACGAATACTAGTTCATCGACACCTAACAAAATAGTTAGGAAAGTTATTGATTTTATAGTCTATAAAGCTCGGAGTCTTCTTGATTTAAAGACCCATGTTGGATACTTGATGTTAGCTTAAACTCCCTTTCTCGTTGTCCTTTTGCTTAGGCTGGATCTCACTGATCGCATCTTGTTCTGATATTGTTTTTAATTAATGATAAGTTTACTCGTTTTAAAAAAAAAAATTCACGTATTTTAATTTAACACAAATTATTTAGAGTGTACAGTCTAGCTTTTTCCAAATTCTGACAAAAATTTTCAAAACTAATTGTTACCGTTTATCTCATTTAAGACTCATTTAAAAACGTTTTTTATTCAATATGTTACAAGACGTGAAGTGTTTTATCTTATCTTTCATCTCCTAGCTAGTTACGTGAAGTTGGGATGCATCTTACTATCATCACCATTTTCCTCCTTCACGTTTTTCTCCTATTATCTCCAAGTTCCTGTTTGCATCTAAATGAAAATTATCATACATTTCCACTGATATAATAAAAGGATCACTTGAAAAGAGGAACGGGTCGAGGCGGCCAGACTAGGACGGTGGACAAGTTCGTGGTTCGATTTCTCCACATTTATTAGTAGTATTTAATCAAGGCAATTAAGTTCCTCCAAAATTTGCATGCACAAATTTTATGTATGATGTAAATTTTGTGTGGGTGATTATAATCTATGTTATGGTATAAAATTGATGCAAGTTACAACATATTTTTCATTAACTTCATGAGATGATAGTTAATTATCTTGCGATCTATGAGTAAATGAGAAGACGTAAAATTGCAACCTAAGAGTAAATGAATAATGGAGATTTATTACTATTAATCTAATGTAATAAAATGTAAAATACATACTAGTAACATATATAGTAGGTGGGTGTGCGGGTTGACGGTTGGTCAACCACCAAACCGCCACCCACCCGCTTAATGGCGGGTTACAAATTTGCAATCCGCGGACAATTTTTGACAAGAATTTCAACCGTCAATGGCGGGTAGTTGACGGGCTATTTGGCGGGCGGAGCGGGCGATTATTTTTTATGTACACCCCTAGTTATAGTTGTTTGCTACTCGCTAATAAGAGCACCCGTATTTGTCACGAGTTTGTGACGCGTTATTGGTTGGTGACGAGTTATGTGATGAGATTTTACCGCATTGGTGACGCGTTGTAGTGCCGTCATGAAGTTTAAAATAAAATTATTTTTTTAAAAATCATATTTAATATATTTTAATAGTCTTTGAAATTTAAAATTAATAAAATTGTATTTTTAGAAGTCGTTTTACAATTTTAAATTTAATTACGAGAGAAAAATAAGTTCGATGTAGGATGATCCAAACTGTTGAGGTAAAAGCCCCAACCCTCGGGTATAAAAAAACTAATTAAGTCCACTAAGTCCACTAAATTAGGATTCTCAAGCAAAGGTAGTCTTCAACTTCGAGATCAACTGCAATATAACCCTGCACAAATTATTAGAGTGGGGGTTAGAACCTTTAGATTCGACTTGCCTTGGATCAAACCGGATGTGAGACTTTAGTCAAGAGTGATTATGAGTCGACTCTGTATAAAAGAAGGTCTAAAGCTTATAGTAAAGTGTGAAGATCAGTGAGCTTGTTGATTTACCTTGTGATGTGTGTCCTATTTATAGAGATTAATTCCCATTTAGGAGTAGACCCCTTGGATTGTGCCAAGTGTTGGGCTAAGATTAAGCCAGCAAGACTAAATTAAGCCCATGGACCATAGTATTGTCATAACCCATATAACATTTGGGCCTCAAGGCTAGATTAATCATTTTGTAGGATCTTTGAGGGCATCGTCGTCCTCTCGTCTGAGAAGATATCCGATGGTAATGTTCCGGACTATGACGTCCGGAACTGGTTATGATCTCCCACACTTGGTTTTCTTTTGGTTCGGATGTAGACTCACATATGTTTGTATTCCGGACCTGCCTCCTCTCGGATGTAGCACTTTGGTCCGAATATCCCTATCACGGTATTCTTGTATGTTTTGGCATGTCTTGACCTTGGATGGCCCTTAGCTCGGGATCCTATGTTCGGATCCTCAAGACCTTTTCCTTGTAATACCGTGATGTCTTAGGATCAATTTGTGAGAAATCCAAATAACGGATTGGACACATACCTGTATTAACATATGTCCCCCTAGTTTCCAAGTATATTAGTAGAAGATAGTTGGGAACTATAAAAGGAGAAGTCTTTCGTTCAATCCGTTCCATGAGAAAAAAGAAATCTGGGTCCAATGGTTCTTGAAGTTCTTTTGAGAGTATCTCTCCCCCCCCCTTTTCTTACAGTCCGAAGTAGAAGACTTCGGACTGTAATTCTGAGAAAAGGAGTATTTGATCCTGAGAGACACTTCTCGAACGTCCGAATAGATAGACAACCGAGAGGATGTGTTTATCATCCGAATGTTGAGACACCCAAAGTGATCGCTTGAATAGTGTAGCCACGCTCGGTGCGGCGATTGGGCTGACCAATTGTGTCTTTTCGTTTCCTGAATAGTAATGTGATCGTTGGATCAAACATATCAATGGTGGATTTGAACAGGTAAAAAGAAATAAATGCTTGTCACTTTCATTTTTCACTATCGCTCCCAGAAATTTTAACCCATCCGAGGTGAAGAAATTAACCGAGGTAAGTTCCGCTATCGTGTTTAGCTTTGGATCTCTTGACCTTCAGATCCTAAATATCGTACTTTAATTTTCTTCATGCAGGATGTCGAAGAATCTCTTCGGACCGTCGCGCTGGGCACATTACCAGAACGAGTATGATGCTCGCCCTTCCGCTCCTACATCGGTTCCGGCCCCGGATCCAGATCCGTTCGAATCCTCCATTTTCCCCGGGTATGAGGGATTGCGTGATCTGATCAACTGTGACTGCAGGGTCTAGCACTCTCCCATGTTCGGGTGAGGGAACTTTAGCGGATCTAGTGATTTTGGATCCGTTCCTACGCGAGCTGATGTACCTCGTGTGAGCTCTTTGGGAACTGAAGGAGATCGGTCGAAAGGTCGATGTCATGCAAGCCCGGGCACGGAAGAAGAGTGCGAGCGAGGCTCAGAGGAAGGCGAGAGCTCGGATGGACGCAGAGGCAGGTCCGACTACCTATTTGGAGACCCAGGAGTCGAGCACGAATGATCCAGCATGGTGAAGGCGGGGTATGCCCCGTTAAATATGTAATTTTTACATCTTTTGCTACTTTGAACAAATTTTCATTCGACTCCTGTAATTATTAATCTCTATTTTGCTCCGCCTTCAACTTAAAGAATCCTTTGGATATATGTATTATTCTCGCATATATCAAATTTTGCATTCTCTTCGAAACTACTTGATGTCTTGTTTGTTCAAACTATCTCCTGTGCTTGCGTTGTAAAATGAATCGATCATCCGAAGCAATTAGAGTTCTTAAGTTCACTTAAGACTCGAATGGAACAACCGAGGTAACTGGGTGAAAAGTATCCGAAGTAAATAAGTCTATTATTAGTGAACCACAAAATTCATCTGGCTTCGAATAAACTAGTTTGATATATCCGAACTAATCTTCATCCGAAGGTATGTGGCATCCGGGAGGACACCAAACGTCGTCAAGTGTGTTAACGTCCGAATACGTCTTTTCAACTTCCCAAATGATCCTATCCATTGGATCAAAAGTAGTGGGCGTTTGGATCGTGGGCACGATCTTCAAGGCGGTTGGATTTCCCAAATTATCCCCCTCTATATATAGGGTCGCCGTAAGTGTCCTCTGTATCGTTATTCTAGAGAGTGGATTTGTGAGCAATAGAGCATCCGAAGCAAATCAACTGAGACGCTTGAAGAAAAAGCTGCCTTCGGTCCAATCGAGTTAGGTCAAGTAAGTATCCGAACCCTTCAGCCTTTTTACGTCAGAAAATGTGTTTATTTTATCTCGTTCTTCCTTGTTGTATGTGCATTATTCTTGTGTTGAATATATCATTAGATCATATACTATCGTTCATTCGGAAATAGCCGAGAACTCTGAACACGAATAATCGAGTAGGGTACTCCATAAAGAACTAACTGCACCCACTAACTCCGAACTAAGTTAGGACTAAGAAATCCGAAACTATGATTTGAAGGAAAATGCCTTTGACAAAATCTTCGTGTATTGCTTGCCTAGGCCGTCTCAGACCGTTTAGATTGATCCTTTCCTTCCTTCCTTCCTTAGAATGTCTGATAGTGATAGCCAGAATGTCCTCGAAGGTCGCAGTTACGGATCCGAGCCAGGCTCAAGCCCGGATACGAATTCCTATTCTTTTAATTCGGAAGAGCGGATTGACATAGAAATCGGAGATGTTGTCGACGAACAATATCAAGGATCCGTGCCGATAGAAATAGAGACACATCTGGAGGTAAGTAGCTTTTCATTCCGCCTTGTCGTACCCGGTTCCTCGGATCCGGATCGCCAGGATCATTCAAGTTCTTCTAATTCTCAGGCTTTAACCACTCACCGACTACCACCTAAGAGGTTGGAACTTCCTCTGGATCTGACGGTGGTGTACTTCCTCCTGGGGTCGGTCTCTTATGCCGTAATCTATATTATAATACTCGTATTCGTCCTTATCAATTACCCTTTATCCCGGATCCCCAGGAACCTCTAGCCGAGATAGTAGAAGACACAGTCGATGAGGCTCCATATGTTCCCGCTTTCAAGGTTCGCATTGAAGATACGGTCCGGATAGTTACCCCTCTCCGATCCATCGAAGTAATAGACTTGGACAAGATAGAATCTCCGGCAACTGAGGTATCTCCTGTTGTCGTTCCGAAGGGAAAGGAGGAGGAAAAAGAGGAGGCTGAAACAGCTAAGGGTGCGGAGGATGGAGAAGAGGATGATGATACCGTGGGTACATCGACTGGTCGGGTCCACGAGATCAAGTACCCGAGGAGCAGGGATGACGTTGTTCATCCTAACATTGCCGGGGAGTTAAACCTGGATGACACTCTTCCGAGCCAAGCCAGTGAACTAACCGTCGAAAGGTTGAAGGAGATCCGAGCCGCTATGAGATCCCTGAATCTTTAGAGTTAATCGTTCCGGATCCTCAACATGCTTTCTACAATCCTCTGGAAGGTTGTATGGCGGTTTATGAGGTCTCGCTCCATTGCGGATGGAGGCTCCCTGTTGCTTCCCAATTTCTTCGGATCTTCAATGATCTTGGTCTGAGTCAACACCAAATCATTCTGAACTCCTTGGGCAATCTGATGTGCTTTGGAGTCTTGTGCAAACATCTGGGAATTCACTTGAATACCACAAACTTCCGGATGCTTTTTGAGATCAAGGCCAGTGAGTCCCATCCGAATTTTTATTCTTTCTTGGTTCATCATGGATATGCCTTCTTCGAGGATTCGATCTCTTCTTTGGGTATGGTACGGTTGCGGAAGTACTTCTTCGCCCATCCAGCTCTGAAGGATGGTCAGCCCGAAACAAGTCGGGACAAGTGGGTGTTCCCATGTGTTTTCTCCCGAGAGACTTTTACCTTCAACCGTACTCCAGCACGGAACTTACCTTTGTGGATGCAAAGTCTCCGAAAAAAGAATCAGACCGAAAAATATTTCTTCCGAGGGTTGATCTGTCAACCTTTGCCCTATCTGGCCGGACTGGCACCAGATTGTTATCATGGCAATCCGGATCACGACTTGGGTAAGTGATAGGGTCGGACCAGTAGATAACTGAAGTCCGCTTGATCATTTCTATCTTTTGCTAAATATCTTAAAATATGTTTTGCTGAGTGTAAACGTTTCAGATATTAGTTTCGGATACTCTCTTTCTCGGATCTAACCGGTTCTATTTTCATTGCAGATTTTTGGTTCGATTACACTATGTCTGCTCTGCTCGAGTTGAAGAGGAAGCAAAAGGAAGATCAAGAGCAGGAAATTGTCGATAAGCTGCGTTCTTGGACCATCAAGGTCTCGACTACCTTTCCGATGGAAGAGCCTGTCAATGTGGCTGTCTTCCTGGATTAGAACCTCTAACTTATTTTCCAAGGCCAAGATCCGATCAAGATATCCATGCTAAAGCAAGGCAAGACCAAGGCTGAAAAGGAGGCTGATGCTAGGAAGCTGCCTAAGCCTGTTGGTTCTGGATCTGCCAAGCGGTCCGGATCATCTGCCTCGAAGGCAGTGTCTGGATCCAAAAGGGTATTCGAAGGTCCAACTCCCCCGATGAAGAAGGGGAAGGGTAAGACGGTTGAGGTCCCCGACTCGGATGATGACTTAGAGGCCGAGGTGACCCGATTAGTGGCCATGAATGAGATGGAGAGAGTATGACACCCGAAGTGCTTAAACTTGTTCTTTATTTATTTTTCATTGTTACAATATCAATCCTTTCGGATCTGTGTGATGTAGTTCACTACTGCAGTCCGGGCTTGCACTTATGCGGCTGGTGAGAGAGTCGAGATTGATGCCCAGCTCTCCAAGTCCGAGGCAAGTGTGAAGGAGATGGAGGGAAAGTATCAGGACTACAAAAGGAAGTACTTGACTGTGTCCTCGGAGATGAGAAAGTTGGTCGAGAACCGAAACGAGCTAGTGCAAGATTTGGTCAAAGTCTGGACTGACCATAAGGTGCTGGAAAAGGGTCTATCGGACCTTTTGGAGCTGACCCGAATCTTAAAAGACCAGATGCTCAACAATCTCCGAAGGACTCAGACATAGGATGTTCGGGACTTCCTGGCCTCGCTCTCCTACAAGTTTTATCTCTAGACCTCCATAGATGATGGTCGGAGTGAGGGATTCAAGGCTGCCATTGGCAAACTCCAATTGAAGGGGAAACTTCCGGATGATTTTGATCCGAGGTCCGAGGGCATCAACGCTTTCAATAATCCGAATGGTACTCGCTACACCATAAAACTCTTGGATGATGATGAATTGATGAAGGATGAGTTCGTGGAGTTGGTTGCCTCGAAGACAGTTGACTTGAAGTTCAATCATGGAGGTCCCTTCCTTCCGGAGTTCGTGCCCGATGTTTTGCTACAGCACCTTCTGGTCCCTCTTGAAACTTATCTCGAGCACAACCGGGACTGGTTGGCACTCCCGGCTCCAATCATTAGACAATCGGAGAGGGGGGGGGGATATTTGATACTATCTAGGTGGGAAATCTCTCTAGCTAGATCTTCTATGTGTTGATCTCCATGACAGGTGCCCGGCCACGTGGGGGTTAGGGGATATGACATATACTCTTTAGGCGGGGGCTATATCCTATGTTCTCTCTACTTTCTTTATCAACG
>JAYMSP010005239.1:0-14122 GCA_036897095.1 Plantago elongata | reverse complement strand
ATTTCGGGGAATCGAACCCGTGACCTCATGGTTACGGGGTGTCTCAGCTTGCCACTCGGCTACAAACGCTTTGACAGGAAGAATTGAATATTGAACAAAGGTTCACGTCGATATACTACCCTCAGGCCAACGGACAAACTGAAGCTACCAATAAAACCATTTGTTCTGGCTTAGAGAAAAGGCTGAAGACCCGAAAATCATGGGTAGAGGAATTGCATTGAGTTCTTTGGGGATATCGAACAACTATCTGCAATTCGACTAAAGACTCCATTCAGCCTGGTGTACGGCTTGGAGGCCGTGATCCCAATAGAAGTTGCAATGGAGACTTTGCGAATCCAAGGATATTCTCCCTCGGAGAATCACCATAGTCGGGTACACTACAGCAACACCCCATATAATTTGGGTACTCCATTCACTTTTCTGGCGAAGACTCGATTTTGACCGGCCAATTTGATTGTTCAGGACACGTGTCGCTCTATTATTAAATCTATGGAATAATTATTAAAAAATGAAAAATTAATTTTAAAAGTTAGAAAAATTGTAAAAAATATTTTTAAAAATATATAATATTTTTAAAAATCGGAAAAAATTGAAAATAATTTAAAAAATTAAAACAAAATTCAGTAAATATTAAAAATATTTAAAATCGTAAAATATTAAAAAACTGAAAAATTAAATTTTAAAAATTAGAAGAATATATAAAATGAATTTAAAATATAGGGTTTGTCAATTGGAAAAGAACAGAGTTTAAAATGGAGTCTAATTCCTTCCCTTTGGTTTTTTTTTTGTCAGTTGTTTACGGGTGTCTCACACGTTTTTTTATTTTTTTTCTATTTTTTAATTCTTTTTGTATTTTTAAAATCATTTTATATATTTTCCTGATTTTTAAAACTTCATTTTTTAGTTTTCTTAAAATATTTTATGATATTAATTATTTTTAATATTTTATAAGTAAAAAAAATCATTTTTAATATTTTCTGATTTTAAAAAATAATAAATATTTTTCAAAATGATTTTATACATTTTTTTGAATTTTTTGAATTAATTTTTTGTTTTTAAAAAAGTATTTCCTAGATTCAATAGTAGAGCGACACGTGTCCTAAAAAATCAAATTAGCCGGTCAAAATTGAGTCTTCACCGGATAAGTGAATGGAGTATCTAAATTGTACTGAGTGTTATTGGAATGTATCCAAATAATCATAGCTATTTTATCACACTTAAAATGACAGTATCTAACTCTATTATACCTAAAAAGAATTTTACTCCATTATAATAGAATGATCCAGGCTCAACAAGTTTTCCTTAGTTGAAATTAGTGGGTGTTGTGATGTCAAATGATCTTTGCCTCTTTGGCTATAATTTTCCCTAAAATTCGAAGTGATTGTGGTGTACTGTGTACTTGAGGGGTTGACCCGTTATTCTTGTAGTGGGTGTGTGTCAACGAAGATACAACAGACTGTCCTAGGCCTCTCCTTTCACTGTATATTTGCTTTATGTTGTAACTTCAGTAAATAAATATGAGAAGCAGACACTGTTGGAGAATTGGTATATTGAAAAATTATTTATACGTATTAAGCTAAAGTAATAAATATGTAATTTAATTTGAAAGTTAAAATATCAAGAGTAAATTTCTTTGAATAAATTTTATATCTCATATACCCTTTATTTTGACATGTTTTATAGTTGATCATGTAATAAGTTGCGCAAGCTACATGATCATGTAATATATGGGTGAAAATCAATTTTAGGTGTGAATAAAAGTTGGTTCGATGTAGTAAGGTACATATTGAAAGTATGAATATTATGTGAATATTCTAGAAGAAGTCTTTTAACCTTCTTCCATACTATTACTCCAATTGTAACATTTATTTTATTAATTTTCGAAATTAATATGGGTTAATATGAGGTTTATTGTGACTTTAGAGCACGGGTTAAATTGGTGACCTTTGGGTAGCTTTTTTTTAGCTATATAAAGGTGTTTCTCCACCACTTTAATGATACAACAAGGATATAATCTTCTCATCTCCCTCTCATTTTTGACATCATCTATATTTCACTATAGAGTTTTGCATTGTAGTCATACACTTGAACATTAAGAGTTTCAAACACCTGAAAGGTTCGAAGGAGCTAGTTTTGTTGCTTCCAAAATTAGTTGTGATTGCGCATTGTACCTTGAAAGCTCATTGCTCAAGTAGGCCTGAAGCATAGAAAGGCAGGTAAATTGTGCTTAAGAGGAAGTGGTCTCACTGCTGTCCCGTTCAGTATTCAATCTGAAACTATATAGTACTTACGCTCAACATCGTATTTCTACGAACATAAGAAGGTAAATGCTGCTATTTTGTTTCTCACTCTTATGGAGTTTGTGAATTATAATTTGTATACAATACTAATCATATTATTATTTTTTTTTGATGGCATGTTACGCGGAGCAAAAATCAATTGGGATCCAACAGTCTTAAGCACAAGCTCATCCTTGATAATGTTGATTTATTTCTCCGGCAGATGATTGATTGATTACTAGCTATGGACTATGAATTTGTCACTGTTGTGATCTATATAAATGGTAATTGATGGTATAAATCATTCTGAACTGAAGTTATGGACTTCAGATTACCTAAGAGAAACATATATATATGATTAGTGATGTTTTGTATTTGTGTATCAATGCATTAGAGTTATTTTTTTGTGTCTCGGGTTCTGTAGTGATTAATCCAAATCCGTGTTGATTTGTGGCAAGTTATTCTAAATGGCTAAAACCTTGTTGACCAGTTGATAGCGTTTAATTATCTTCTCTGTGGTTATGCTAGCTGTTGTGATTGTTGCGGAATAGGAAAAGCATTTGTGGCTTATGATTTTTCTATTACTTTATTAGTGGTAACTCTTATAAAATGTTAATCATCAGTTTTTGGTTTACTCTTGAGCATGCATGTTGGGGCATGATGATCATTAATGTGTGAATTTGGTCTTCTTATTAAACCTGTAATTTAATTTCTGCATTACTGTGAATATAATTATAATATTAAAATTTTGTAAGGTCAAGGTTGATTGCCTTGAGTTAAACAATTTGGTGTAAGTTACATCTTTGAGATGGTTAAAAGCCCTATTAATGCTTCAAGAGTAACAATACTTGCTCTAAAGAGTAACTATACTTGCATGTAAAGAATCATTATTGTGAATGAATTCTTGCATAATGTACATATATTAAGTTTGTGAAACATCCTTGTTATGATTTTTTTTGTGTGGGAGTAAATTTGTTGGAAAATTTTAAAGTATTTTTTTCTATTATTGAGAATAGAAATTCTTGTGGTACATAATTTTTTAGAGTGGTTTTTTAAGAAATTTTTTCAAAGATAGTCTTTTCTATTATTTGAGATAGAAATTGTGTGGTTGAACTTTATATATTTTTTTGATAAAAAATAAACTTGGATATTTACAAAATTAATATTGACGAAATAAAGTTAACCATACTTTGGTTGTGAACTTTGTTAATACGAGAATATGTCCAATCCGTCATTTGAACGTCCCAAGGGTAAATCCTAAGACATCACGGCATTAGAAGGACGAAGCTCCACAGATTCGAGCTAACGACCATCCGAGGTCAAACTTGGCTAGAACGTACGAGAATACCGAGATAGGGACGCCCAGACCAAAACGTTACATCTGAGGAGAACTAGGTCCGGACCACCATCACGTATGAATACATCCGAACCTAAAGAGAACCACGTGTTGCAAATCATAACACGTCAGTAGTGGAGGACACAACCAATTCCGGACACTTTGATCCGGAACCCTGGGGCTTCGGATGCATCTACGAACAGGAAGACTATGGTGCCCTCAAATATCCTACAAAATGACTAATCTAGCCCTGAGGCCAAAATTCTATATGGGTTATGACAATCATATGATTCACGGGCTTAATTAAGCTCTATTGGCCCAACACTTGGTACAATCCAATAAGTCTAACCCAAGATGGGAATTAATCTCTATAATTAGGGAGCACTTCTCAAGGTAAACTTAAGCATGCTCACTTAATCTTCTCACTCTACTATAAGCTTTATACTTTAAATTATACAGAGTTGACATACAATCGCTCTCGAGTAAAGTCTCCCATCCGGTTTGATCCAAGGCAAACCGGATCTAAAGTTTCTAACCCCCCCCCCCTTCCAGTCGTCTTTGCAGGTTCGGATCTATAGCTTCGAGTGCAAGGAGTTCGCATCATCCGAGGACTTTCAAGAAGCGAAGAGTTAGTTGAGTTTAGTAACATTCGAGGGTTGGGGCTTTTACCTCAACATAATTGGTGCCGTATGTGGGAAACGAGCAAAAAGCTAAGTCATTCGGATTAACTATTTAATTCGGAAAAGATGGCCACACCAAGGAAATTGACTTGGATAGCATCGCCTTCAGGTGGAATTCCAGTAGGACGTCCTCAGGGTAGACCACCTACTCGGAAGACAGCAGCAACTCGGGCTACCATTTGAGCAAGGAGGAGTCAACCCAGTGACGGTCATACGACATCCACCTCGTCACAAGAGGCTCCTCCGGATCTCACCGAGAGAGACTCGGTGCCTCCGACCCAACAGCGTCCTCCGTCGGGAGCGCATGGGCCGCAGTCGGAAGGAATTTCACTCTGTCGCATGGGACAGTCATCTCTCCTTATGAATTTTGTATGAATGATAATCAATTCGTCTTGCTACTAAATGTCATTCAAGGATGTTTATGCTCGAACAATGTTCAGCCAACACCTTAGCAGCCCACTCCAGAACAAGTCGAGCATGCACAATCGAGACATGAGAGAAGGCCGGTCAAGAAAAGAATTGGGGAAGTGATTCTAGAAAATGACCTTCGTCATCTGTTCAACCAGAGAACTAACTTCCGGGAGCATCAGGAAAAGAGTCCCGAAAGAGCTAGAGCCGAACCGGCCAGAACAAACTGGGTGACTTCTAACCCGAGGAAGGCTGATGACTTTGCCAGAGAAAGTGTCATTGAAGTTAGAGCAGAACAAGTGCCGGGATTAACCTGGATCCGAAGACAGGAGAAAGGCTTACCTCCGAACAGATCTACATCTGACAGAAAGCATTAGAAACTGAAATGGCTAAGCTCAGCAAGATGGTTAATGCTGAGGAGAAGATGACCACAAGAGTTCTGAATCATCTGAGTAACGCTAATGTACCATTCCGAACTTGGAGCGATACTATGAGGACAGTTGTCCGGTTGCCCATCTCACCCGATATGAATCTAAGATGGATACCAACGGATTGAACGACAATCTCAAGGCGCTCAACTTCTTTACTACTCTCTTCGGGGAAGCAATGGATTGGTGGACCAGTCTGCCGTCTGGATCCATAAGATCTTTTGATGATGTTTCTATACTCTTCTTGAAAAAAGATTCCAGAAATCCAAGAGGAGGAAGAGATCTGTGGATCATCTAACCGGAGTCATCAAATCCGAGACTAAGGATCTTCGGACCTTCTTGGATAGGTTTAATTCGGAGGTCCGACAGGTGGAAGCGTACAATATAAAGGAACGGGTCCGTCACCTGTATGATAATACCATCAATCATGATCTCCGAAAGAAGTTGGCCGAAGAAGAAATATTGAATGACCGACAGTTAGAAGACATCTGTGATCACGTCCTGTACGGAGTTGAGTTCCGAAGAAATGTCATTGCTAGGGCCGGACAGAAGAAAGCCAAGGAACCTATCAGGCAAGAGACTCCAAAAGCTTGGAAGTCAGACTTGAGAAAAGACACCCAAGGGAAACATGAATTCCGGAGAGAGCGAACTCCTCCTAGGAGGTATGCTGAGTACACTCGGTTGAATCGTCCGAGAGAAGAAATCATGTCGATTATGGTCGAGAAGAATTTAGACATCCAATGGCCTAGACCTTTCTTCAACAATAGGAAGGGTAAGGAAGCTAGGTCTTATTGTGCTTTTCATAGGCAAACCGGACACTCGACTATGAAATGTATCCAACTCAAGATAGAAATTGAAACGCAGATCTGAAATGGACAGCTTAAAGAGCTGAACTCTAGGGAGGAATAGGTTCTGAGTGGAAGAAAGAGAGGTGGCCGAGGCATAAATCCATAACACTTCCGCCACCACCCAAGAATACCCCTCCTCCCGAAGCAAGAAGATACGAGGAGTATCCTGAGGAGGGTGATTATGAGAACCTACCCTATAGTGGGGTTATTAATGCTATCCGGTGGCCCGAGTGGTGAAGACAGCCGCAATGTAAGGGAAAGAACCGCACAGGATATCCAGAATGGAGACCTAGTGAGAAACCCAACACCTCCAAGGGGATCAAACACCATCTCCTTCAATGATAGTGAAATACCTCCCCCTACATTCGGAAGTGGGGACACCCGACCCCCCCCCAATATCCCGTTGGTAGTAGCTCTGGTGATTGCCACCTATAAAGTCAACAAGGTGTTGGTGGACACCAGAAGCTCTTTGGATATCATATCCAAAAGGACCATAGATCAAATGAACTTGGGGGACATCGAGTACGGAAAGGTGAATACTTCTCTATCCGGATTCGGAGATGCAGTCGTCACGCCCATCGGAACAATCAAGCTGCATGTATCAATGGGTACCTCTCCGGGAAGAATGACTCAAACAATATTGTTCCTCGTAGTGGACAAAGCATTCAACTACAATGTCATCTTCGGGAGACCAGGCCTCAATTAGTTCCGAGCCATTTCATCCCCATTGCATAATCGAATCAAATTTCCCACTCCGTACGGAGTCGTAGAAAGATTGGGGGACAGACGAGAGGCTTGGGAATGCTACATCTTATCTGCGAATGTAGCTGCCAATCCGATATTTGCCATATCTAAAGGGCCGAGCATACCACAACCTCCGAAGAGTGAAATCGGATCTTAGACCACAAGTTTCCTAAGTATGATCGGATCGAACCACACGAGACCATCAAAGAAATTCAGATTATTGATGGAGATCCGATCAAAAAGACTAAGATATGGACTGAAATGAATTTCGAGGTAGAGTTGAAACTAATATTTTATCTCCGAAAGAACTCGGGCATCTTTGCTTAGAGTACGGATGATCTCAGAGTGATAGATCCGAGGATAACTGTTCACCCTCTAAACATGGACCCTACGGTCAAACATATCCAACAAAAGAGGAAAGACTTCGAACCTATATAAGATGCAATCATATCTGCCAAAGTGGATAGATTGTTGAAAGCCGGACATATTGAGGAGGTCACATATTCGGATTGGATTTGCAATGTCGTCCTAGTTGAAAATTCCCCAGGAAAATGAAGAATGTGTAATGACTTCACCCGACTCAACAAGTTTTGTCCGAAAGACCCCTACCCTTTGCCTCTGATCGATCAGCTGGTAGACTCTACATCCGGATGTGCCCTGTTAAGCTTTATGGATGCTTATCAAGGGTTTTACCAGATCTGAATGGCACAAGAGGATGTTCTGAAGACGGCATTCTTCGCAACAGGAGGAGTGTATTGCTTCAAGGTAATGCCTTTCGGACTCAAGAATGTCGGGGCTACATATCACAGACTCCTAAACAAGATGTTCAAAGAAGTGCTCGGGAAAACTATGGAGGTTTACGTGGATGATATGTTGGTCAAGAGCAGAACCGAAGAGAGTCACATTGAGCATCTAGAGAACTGCTTTTCCATCCTTAGGAAGTACGGAATGAGTTTGAATCCGGAGAAATGCACCTTCGGGGTCAAAGGAGGCAAATTCCTCGGATATATGGTCAAGGAAAGGGGAATCAATGCTAATTGGGAAAATATCCGAGCTATCCTTGACCTACCTCAGCCCAAGAATGTCAATGAGGTGCAACAAATCATCGGGAGAGATTTATCTCTTAACAGATTCATCTCGAGATCAGCGGAGAAAAATTTGCCATTTTTCAAGATCCTAAGGAAAGGGGACGGATGCGTCTGGACCAAGGAGTGTGAGGAAGCCTTCGAGAGCCTCAAGACTTATCTACTCTCACCTCCGCTCTTGTCCAAGCCAATTGAAGGAGAACCCTTATACTTATACTTGGCAGTGACAAACGAGGCTATGAGCTCCGTACTATTCCGGATCCAAGGTAATGATCATTTACCCGTATACTACTTAAGGAAAGCTCTTGCAAGACCCGAACTCAGATATTTACACATCGAGAAGCTGGCCTATGCATTAATCCACACAGCCCGAAGACTCAAGCCTTACTTCAAATCACATCAAATTGTGGGCTTGACCAATGAGCCTCTCAAACAAGTAATGGGAAGACCGGATCAATCAGGAAGACTTTCAAAGTGGACGATCGAATTAAGCGAGTATGATATCTCATACCAGGCTCCGTCAGCCAAGAAAGCCCAAGTACTAGCCGACTTCCCGGAAGAAAACCACAAGGATCCGGAATCAACATGTCTCGAACTCATAGATCCAGAGATACTACCCGAATCTCCCTTATCCGAATCGTTGGTAATGGAGGAAGAGGAGCCGGATCATGAAAATGGTCTTTTCGGGGATCAGTGGATGTTCATTGTAGAAGATTCGGATACTGTGATGGAAGTTGTCCCAGCCGAATCAACAGATATTCAGATGAAAGAAAAAGCTGTGGCACCCTAGGTTACCATAGAAAAGCAGACACCAGCCTGGATTTCGCAAGTGAATGGTTCATCCAATGGAAGACTCGGAGGT
The DNA here is from genome assembly GCA_036897095.1 of Plantago elongata. NCBI lineage: Eukaryota > Viridiplantae > Streptophyta > Magnoliopsida > Lamiales > Plantaginaceae > Plantago > Plantago elongata. The sequence continues at coordinate 5,452 of JAYMSP010005239.1, read as the reverse complement.
ATAGGTATTCATCTCCAAAGTCCCGAAGGATCCCAAATTGAGTATGCAATTACACTAGATTTCTGGGTGACCAACAATGAAGCTGAATACGAGACCCTTCTGGTAGGTCTTCGGATGGCTAAAGCACTTCAGGTGAAGAAAATCCGAGCTTACACGGATTCCCAGCTGGTGGAGTCCCGATATTCCGGAGCTTTTATCACTAAGGGTCCGAGTATGATCTTGTACCTCGAAAAACTCAAAGAAGCTATCTCAAAATTCGAGGAATTATCCCTTGAGAAGGTCGACATATCATACAATGAGAAGGTAGACTCCCTCGCCAAATTTGCTTCAGCATCCGGAGCCGTGGATACGAGAAGTATAATTCTCCTAACTCTCCGGACCTCCTCCCTCCACGATCATGAACTCCCGTTATACCAACTAGACGAGGAGAGGAATTGGATGACTGACATTTTGATCTACCTTCGGAATGGAACATTACCATCGAACCCTACGGAGGCCCGGAGGGTTCAGTGCCGAGCACCCCGTTACTTCCTGCTTGAGGATGAACTTTACAAGAGATCTTTCAACGGAACCCACTTGCGTTGCCTCGGACCGCAAGAGGCTCGGACAATCCTAGAAGAGATACACAGTGGCAATTGTGGAAGTCATTCCGGTGGGGGGGGGGGAACTTTGGCACAAAAAATCATCCGGCAAGGTTACTATTGGCCTACAATAGACAAAGATTCGGATAACTTCGCCCGAACCTGCATTGACTGCCAATTCTATGCCAATATTCCTCACATGCCAAGCAACCCGATGATTCCGTCAATCATCTCGTGCCCATTTGATCAATGGGGCATTGATATTATGGGGCCATTTCCCCGAGGAGCGCAACAAAAGAAGTTTTTGATCGTAGCAGTCGAATACTTCACCAAATGGGTGGAAGCCGATGTAGTGGCTACCATAACAGAGGCCCGAGTCCGAACCTTCATTTGGAAGAACATCATTTGTCGCTTCGGATTGCCAAAGATCCTCATCTCGGACAATGGAGCTTAATTCTCCGGGCACAAGCTTAAGGAATGGTGCAAGTTTTTGAAGATCGAACAGTGTTTCACTTCGGTTGGGTACCCCCATGCCAATGGGCAGGTCGAATCTACCAACCGAACCATTGTGAAAAATCTTGGAGAAAAGACTCAAAACATTCCAAGGAAGCTGGGTTTAAGATTTAGATTGCGTACTTTGGGCTCATCGAACCACTTCGAGGACTGCAACCCGAGAAACCCCCTTCTCCTTCGTATATGGCTCCGAAGTTGTCATACCTTCGGAAGCCATTGTGGAAACTCAGAGAATCCAACAATATCAACCCGAAGAGAATACAACTGCTCGGGTGTATGAGCTCGAGCTACTAGAGGATAAAAGAGATTCCTCCTTGGCACACATCCTAAGGTATCAAGCCTCTATTTGACGGGCCTACAATAAAAATGTGTGCAAAAAAGACATCCAAATTGGAGATTTGGTCCTGAGAAGAGCCGATATTCTCAACCATGTAGGAAAACTCAAGCCCAATTGGGAAAGTCCATACAAAGTCATCGGAGTTTGAAGTAGTGGAAGCTTCGAGATGGAGGATCTCGAAAGTAGAGTACTCAAGAGAACCTGGAATCCGAGAAATTTGCAGAAGTTTTATGCTTAGTATGTTTTTCTTCGTTTCTGTCTTGTCCGAAGTCTTTTGATCCGACTATTTGTAATTGTATTTCCGTCAAATCAATACAGTGACTATCTTTTTCACGAATTGTCTCATTCACTATCGAACGTATAAGTTTCGAATACAAGAGCTTTGGATATGATATATTCCGGACTAAGAAATGATTTGTAAGCCATGCACAATTCATGAACGTTCGGGTATATCATAATACTATCCGTACTAAAGGATTCGAAGAAGCTAAAATAAGGATCACGCTTCACAGACAATAAAAGCAAAAGTGAAATATCCAAGCATACGAATCAGGCTCCGAATCAATAACAGTTGGAATTATTCGACGGATATTCAAATAGAAGAGCTGAAAACAAGACAGCTAGGAAGCCGAAGCCTCAATATCCGAATTAAGAACATGCAGAGGAAAATATTCAACAAAAGATAAAAGTGCGAAGAAAAATAAAGATTGTCTTAAGGTCCGAAGAGCATACAAGATTCACGGAGCAAACTCCGCCTTCACATTTCTTGCTTCATCCCGGGGCCTTGGAGCTTCCTTCACCAGCAGCCTTCTTCGCCTTCCGGGCTTCATGCTCCCTCCTCATCATTTTGACATACTACAGAGCAAGCTCCGTCAGAACCAGGTTCGGCCGTCCAAGGACCGGACAGGGAAGATTCAACCACTCCTAGTTATGAGGAGCATAGTCATAAATCGGAACTAAGAGGTGCTGGAGCAACACTTCGGGCACGAAATCAGGAAGGAAAGGGCCATCGTGATTGAATTTCAGGTCCGGAGTCTCCGTAACTACCAGTTCGGTGAACTCGTCCTTCATCAGCTCGGCATCATCAATGGGCTCTCCGAGATAGCGAGTGTCGTCTGCATTATTGTAAACACTCAAGCCCTCAGCCTTCGGATCAAAGTTGCTCGGAAGCTTTTCCTTCAGAATAAGTTGGCCGATAGCAGCATTGAAACCCTCCGCCCGAGCATCGTCAGCCGAGCTCATCGCATAAAACTTGCAGGAGAGGGAGGACAAGAAGTCTTGAACAACCTTCACCTGGACATGTTGGAGATTTTCTAGCATTTGATCCTTGAAGCTTCGGTACGGCTCCAAGATGTCCATGACACCCTACTCCAGGACTTCACGATCAGTTCGAGCCCAGATCACGTGCTAAGGCATGGCGATTCTCGTCCGACTTGCGAAAATCCGAGCACACGTTCTGATACCTCCTTTTGCACTTCTGAAACTTCCCCTCCAGATCTTTGACGCTCGCCTCGGACTTCGACAGTTGAGTGTCAATCTCAGCCCGCTCTCCGGCAACATGAGAACAGGCCCGAGCTACGACAACCATCTGTAAAAGGACAATTCCAAAGGTGTTAGTATCAGCACAAGAACGAAAGGTATTCAAAGTTTACAAGCCTCGGGTACTAACCTTATGATTCGCCTCAGTCAACTCGGCTATCCGCTCCACCTCGATCATCTCCACCAATCTGGTTACCTCGGCGTCTAAGTCGTCATTCGAGCTGGGAACCATGACTGTCTTTCCCTTCACCTTATTCGCCAAAGGAAGTGAACCTTCGGATGCCCTCTTTGATCCGGAGACAACCTTAGAACGGAAGACCCGGATGCTTTAGGTGGCTTCTTTGCATCAACCTCTTTTCCAGCCTTGGTCTATCCTTGCTTCGGAGTAGACATTCGAAGTTCTTCCAGCCCTTGGGCGACTCTCTCGGTATTCAGATCCGAGAAAGCCGCAACATTGACAGTCTCTTCCATCGGGAAGGTAGTGGAAACCTTGATAGTCCAGTTACGTTGCTGCTCAGCTATCTCACGTTCTTGGTCCTCTCTATGTTTCCTCTTTAGATTGAGCAAGGCATACATGATATTCAAACCAATAAGTTGTACAAGGAAAAGAAGATTGAGTTAGATACGTATTGTTTACACTTAAGCCAGATAAGAAGAGCAAAAATCAAAGAAAACAAGAAACACTCCGGATATAAAACTACAGAACTACTACTGACCAAAATCATGTGGCGGACTACCACAGTAACATTCCGGAGCCAATCCGGCCATATAAGGCAAGGGTTGATGAATTAACCCTCGGAAAAATAGTGTCTCCGTCCGATTCCTCTTCCGGAGCCCCAGCATCCACATAGGCAAGTTCTTTGCCGGAGTCCGAACGAAAGGATATATCTCTCGAGAGAAAACCTTCAAAAATACCCATTTTTACCGACTAGACTCGGGCTTGCCTTCCTCCAGTGCCGGACAAATGAAGAAATACCTTTTCCACCATTCGACACCTAACGAGGAGATCGGATCTTCGAAAAAGGCGTACCTGGACCAAACCAGGAAAGAATAGAAGTTCGAATGTGATTCGCTGACTTTGATCTCGAACAACCTTTGAAAGTTAGCAGTCGATAGGTGGATGCCTAGATGTTCGCAGAGAACTCCGAAACACATGAGGTTGCCCAAAGAGTTCGGAATAATCTGGTGCGGACTCAAATTCAGATCATTGAAGATCCGGAGAAATTGTGGAGCAACATGAAGCTTCCACCCACAATGTAATGAATCCTCGTACACAGCCATATAACCTTCCAGAGGATTGTAGAAGGCATGTTTAGGATCAGGAACCATTAACTCCAGAGAATCAGGTATCTCGTACCGAGCCCTAATGTCTTCTAGCTTTTCCTCGTTCAGCTCACTGGCTCGGGTTGGAAGCGTGTCGTCCAAATTCAGTTCACTGTCTTCATCCAGATGAACGACCTTCGTCATACTCCTCAGGTACTTGATATCATACACCCGACCACTTAATGTCTCGACAGTGTCATCTTCTTCATCATCCTCTTCGCCAACTTCCTCCTCCTTGACAACTTCAGCCTCCTCCACCGCCTCATCTCCGCCCTCCGGAGCCTCAGCTTGAGCCACCTCAACATCCGGAGACTCTCACTGATCAACGTCTATCACCTGGATGATGCGGAGCGGAGTAACCGCTCGGACCGTATCTTCGATACCCGACTCGAACATGGCTACATCAGGGGCTTTGTCAGCTGTATCCTTTACCATTTCAACCAAAGGTTTTTAAGGATCCGGAATAAAGGGTAATTGGTAAGGACGAATGCGAGTGTTATAACCTAAGTTACGGCATAGGAAACCGACCTCGGGAGGAAGCTCGCCGCTTTCGGGTCCGTTGTTAGCACCAATCTCCTGCGTGGTGGTGCAATGGACATGACTGGCTTGTGAAGTAGAAGCCAGCGGTTGTCGATCCGGATCAAAGAACCGAGTACAATAAGAGGATAAGATGAGCTACTTGTCTTCGAGTCGGCCCCGACATCCATCTGTTCGGGCCCTTGATTTGGTTCCTCAGCAACTTCCTCGGCGGATACGTTAGCCTACTCCTCCGAAGTTACGGAATACGACCCTGAATCCAGGCTAACCCAGGTTCGGATCCATAGCAATGTTGTAGTGTGATTGCATAGGATTTGTCTGTAATCTAGCACACACACCAACTGTATATTGAATATCAGGTTTGCTTGCAGTAAGGTAGAGAAGTGAACCTATCAACTTCCTATACTTATGTTCTTCAACACTCTTATCAGATTCAGTATAAGTCATTTTTTGGTTCCTATGTTCATAGGTATCTTGGCATTCTTTTCAGAAGGCTTTAGATTGAACTTGTTGAACATATCCTTTGCATACTTTGTTTGACTAAAGAATATTCCATTATTGAGTTGCTTGACTTGCAATCCTAGGAAATAATTCAATTCTCCCATCATGCTCATCTCAAATT
>JAYMSP010005238.1:0-14125 GCA_036897095.1 Plantago elongata | reverse complement strand
GTAAGAAATTAACTCAATAACTTGCCTAATCAATATGTATAATGCAAAAGGGTATTCCATCTTAAACTTATCTATTAAAGAGGGGCATAAAATAATTATATATCGTACTTTAATAATTTATTGTAACATCTTATTCCTAATTAACAATATATGTCTTGGAGATAGTGTAAGGTCCGTAAAAATTTCTCGACTTTTAGTAGCTGAATAAAATATTAATTTTTATATTTTATACGAGTAGAAAAATTGCGTAAATAAGTTAGATTGAATTTTGTATTTTAACGTCAAGCGGATTCGACGTTAAAATAGGAAATTAGATATACCGAATAAAATAATATTAAAATATTATAAATTAAAAATTAATTATTTTATTTTACCGACGGCTCGAACATGACTCGAAAAATATCCGGGAAGTGGTTTGACATTTTTTCGAAATTTATTTACGAGTCGTTTAGTAGGCAGAACGAACTAGGATATATATTGTCAAAAGACCGAAATGCCCTTAATTGCTAATTTCTTTCTTCTTCCAGCCAAGGGCTGAATGGTCTTTTCTCCTTTATCTTCTTCATCAACGGGATTGAACAGAAAATTGGGAAAACACGCAGAAGCCATTTCCGGCTTCTTCAATTCGAATCCGCCATCATCTTTTCCCCGTTCTTCTTCCTCCGTTTGGCCTCCCTTCTCGCCAATCCGATCACGCTAACCGGAATTCTCTTGTACCACCACGCCTCGCCTCGATCTTGAATTGAACAACGACAAGCCGCCTTGGAAAATCGGAAATACGGCGCCGCCTCCGCCACCAAACTTAGGCGTTAAGGAATGAAGGATGCGGACTGAACATAGCCACGATAGCACACGAACACACGGTAAAAGGAAGGGAAACGTGGCTCATTGTTGAGCCACCATTTCCACCGTCCGATCCGCCGCCTTACTTCGAATTCCGGCTATAAATAGCCCCCTTCGGCTCACATTCGACTCACACCATCCTCCTCTCTTTCTTGCTCTCATTTCGGCAGTTTTCCCCTCCATTTCTTCCTCCCCATTTTCAGTTTCCGGTAAACCGCCGCCGGCTCCGGCCAACCAACCACCCCGACTGCCCAAACACCGAAAATTCCGGTAGTGTCGTTCGCTCGACCAGACCGGTAAATTTGCTCGATTAAATTCGATAAATAAATCGAATAACGAGCGAATAGTTAAATAATTAATCTGTTGCGTCGTCTTATCCGGCTCCGTTCGACGTCGTTACGCTGCCCGTCGCTCGACGTGCATTTGGTTAGTTCCGTATTATTTTATTATTATTTTATTGTTTAATTACAGTCCGTTAATATTTAATTAATTGTTAATTATCGTAGTTAATTAATTATTGTTATTTAATTACCGTAGTTACTTACCGTAAATTAAGAATCATTAGCTGTAATTAATTATCGTACTTAGTTAATTCTTAGTCAGCTTAAATAATTACCCGTAAGCTAATGACTAGTTAATTCTAATTAGTATCGGTAATTACTGCTAGTAATTAATTAGTGAACGTAATTATAAGGTAATTGATCGTTAAAAGTTTATTAATTAATTATTAACTAATTAATTTCTGTTAAGCTAATTCCGGTTAGCTTTAATTATTGATTATTAATAATAATTAATAATTAATTATTATTAAACTAACTACTATTAGTCGTAATTAATGAGTTAATTATTCAAACTAATTACTGTTAGTTACCAACTAAGCCAAGTGTGGTTAAGTTAACATATGGTTAGCCTTAATTGATGGTTAACTAGGCTAATACTGTTAATTATAGTAGGATAATCACAGTTAGCATTAATTAATTAATTATTGATAAGCTAATCACCGGTAGTCTTAATTAATCATTAACAAATAGTTAGCATTAATTATTGACATAGTTGGAGTTAATAGTTACCCATTTTAATTACCGGTTAATAAGGATAATCAAGGTACTGTAATAAATATTAATTAGCCGATAATAGATAATAAGATACTATCGGATAATGGGATTGGACAGGCTCTTGTCTGTAGTGGATATCCGTTGAACAGGATAATGAATAATACGCCTTGTTAACCGGATAAATGACCTAACTAAGAGTCAGAATAAATAGATTAAAATATTATTAAATTATCCGATATATAAGCAGTATTATTATCTGTTTATCAGGACCTACAGAAGCTCTTGAACTACCAGACCCCGAAGGTGAGTGTTAGCTGGCTTTCGGCATCAGGCCCTGGGAAAGTTAAAGTGCCACCTTTCAATTCCGTATCTGTTCCTCGTATTTCAGTTCCGTATCTGTTTATCTGTCTGACTATCTGATACTGACATTGATTAGGTGCTGACCCCTGAGTGACTCGACTAGTGATCGTGACCTCTAACTGAAACTATAGTGAACCGTGTCTAGGAATGACTGAGTGCTACTAACGTAGAGTTTATAAGTTCAGTTAGGTAACCGTGCATTCTGAAAGTGATATTTACTTCTAAGTGTCAGTGTATTCTGAAAGTGATATTAATTTCCAAGTGACAGTGTATTACAGTGAAAATGAATGCTGTAAATATTTTACAGCTAGTGAAGTGATAAAGTGATAGTGTACTCTGCATACTTTACAATTCTTGCATTTCTTATCCTCATGAACTGCATTGCACAAAAAATGATTTTTAAAGCAACCACACATTTTTTTGTCAAACCTGGGAAACCGGCCTGCCTATTGAACTATCCAAAACGGCCCTATATCCGGGTTGTATGGGTCGCACGCCCCAATCCGACTATTTGACCGATACCTGAACCGTTTGGATTGTATGGGTCGCACGCCCCAATCCGATCATTTGACCGATACCTGATCTGTCCGGATTGTATGGGTCGCATGCCCCAATCCGATGATTGACTGATACCTGATATGTCTGGATTGTATGGGTCGCATGCCCCAATCCGATGATTTGTCTGACACCTGATATGTCTGGATTGTATGGGTCGCATGCCCAATCCGATAATTTGCCTGATACCTGACCTGTCCGGGTTGTATGGGTCGCACGCCCCAATCCGGTTATTTGATCTTGCCTGCCTATTAACGGTTTCCCCATTTTGAAAATTTACTTGAAATACTTATGGTGGTTTGTTGTACTGTTGCATTCAAACGCATACTCATGCATGCCTGATTAACCTCACTGAGTCTTTGTGACTGACGCTCTCTTTGTTTCAATAATCCGCTTTCCCAGATTGTGGGCACGAAGACATGACCGGGTAATAGGCATACCAACTGACACTAGGACTGGCTATTCCGCTGCTGAACCAGTAGTATAAGTGTGTGTTTTGTATTACGTTATGAAGTACCTTCGGAGATGTAACGAATAATATTTTGATATTTATATATATATATATATATATTTGAATATTCGTCACGATCCCTGACGTCCGGACCAGATCTGGGGTGCTACAGATAGCACTCTTGAAAGAGAAGTGGGTGCTTTTGTACTTAATCAATAGTCATGAATTTGTTACACTTTATTGGGTATAATTATCTACCGGATAAGAACTAGGTCTAACAAGATGCATGCACTGAACAAAGCACTTACTCCATGCACCTCAATTATTAAATTACGTATTATAATTGCTATCGTACATTGCTTATAAACTACTTCCTCCGTCCCCTCCTAAGATTTCCACTTTGCCATTTTTGTTGTCCTAATTTAAGCTTCTCATTTTCATTTGTATCCATTTTTAGCACAACTTTAGCATTACAATATTCACACAATAGCTCAAAATTACATCTCATGCCACTCTTTGTCTTAATTGTTGAATTCAAAAACTGTTTGGGAAGATTAGGACGGGACGGAGGAAGTACACATATAAATTATTTACTAAGGCCATATAATAATAAACTAAAATTTAAGGTATTATAATATCATTTTGTTAAATATTGAAAAATTGTGATTTGAGAATAATGGAGGTTGAAGTTGACAATGATTAACCGGGAAAAATCAACGCGGGAACGTTAAATCAGGACGGAGGGAGTATTATTTCTATATGGTCCTAAGTTGAAACCGGCATATGTTATGACTATAGGGTTATTGATTTGTAAAGTATTCCTTTAGGAATTTTATATTGTATACACAATTCAAATATCAATACACATGCATGTTACTGACTAAACTGTAAATGAAGTATATATATAACATGATAACCTCAAGACGAATATTGTAGCACGACTTCAATAACTATTGCTCGAGCGTTTCCACATAAAATTTCAATAAACGATATACAATTATATAGGGGGAGTTGATAAGTTTTGTATATCATTCTCAGCAAACGGAACTATATATAAGCAACTTACACTGAATGAAAACCAAATGCTAAGATGTTGTCAATACTTTAATGCGCATTATTAAATTGATGGATGACAAATGATGACATTGGTACTGTATATGAATTCAGTACTGCCACACATTTTTTTATCATCAGCATGTACACCTTTACTAAATAATGTTTTGGGATAGAGCACTCAAGATTCCATTTCCTTTTTTATCTCATTACTATTTTTAGAATAGTTGAAATGTAAGTTTAATAATATAGAAGTGAGTGTAGGTTGAATTGCAATTAATAAACTTATCAAAATTGCCAAATAACCTCATTCCTCAAACAAATCCCCAAATTGAACTCTTCTTCTTCCTCTTGCTTCAGCTGTGTCTTCCGTCTCTCACTTTTTCCGCCGCCGTCTATGACGTTCTGCTCGTCGTCTTCTTCTTCTTCACTCATATACAACCCACATCATCTCAATTGTACACCATTAAGCTAGCTTAATCGGCTTTTGTCGATGGATTAATTCAACCGTCGTCTTCTTGCTACAGCCAGCCGATTTCTTCCGTTTTTCTTTCTGCGCGCCGCTGTCTATGACCGCCTTATATTGTTCGTCGTCTTCTTCAGTCAAATGCAATCCAAATCTTCTCAATTCTACACAGGCGGCTAGCTTAATCGACTTTTGTGTCAATTCGGCAGTTTTGTGAAGGGGCAATTGAATGATTCCGGCGATGACGAGGCGGCAGTACGGCCGACGAAAAACGTTGAAGTCTTGTAAAACAATAAAGGATGGAATGTTCTTCTTCTTCAGTTAGTTTTGGTATTGTCTTCTACTGTTCTTCTTCTTCTTTAGTTAGTTTTGGTACTGTAGTTCTCTGTTCTACTTCTTCTACAGTCATGTGTACTACTTTGCATTTGTAAATCTTATCTGCTTGATTTGGATTAGAATGAATCAGACCAGACACAATTATTTGATTTGGATTGGAAACAATAATAACCTACATGGCAAAATTATCCTACAGTAGCAACATTTCAATTTCTTCTACTTGAATGTGATGCCAAACACAATTTCAAGCTACTTCCATCCAAATGACCATTTGAATTGTATGCTACTCAAGGCCTTAGACCAGCCCCAATGGGACGTCACGGGCGCGGTGCACCGTAAGGCGCGGCGTGCCACGCCGTCGCGTGGCAACAACCAACCACGTGTCATTTCCTTTTTTATTATTTTTTTTGAAATTCGAATTATATCCATTTTAAAACGGTAATATCTCAAAAAATACGAAAAAAAAACCACCACCGGCTATGTTTTTTCAAGATCTATAAAATGAGACCAAACTTGATATATTTTACTTCATCCCAGCTCCAACTCCTCTTTCTCTCTTAATTAAACTCAAAAAACTCTCTTCTCCCAAAATACCCTTTCCACTTTCATTTTCCGGCGAGATGGACGCTGAGTATTTGCAGTGGCGCAAAGATAACAAACCCCACAAATACAATGAGTACATGCACTCACTTCAACAACACAATTTTTCCACCCCATCCGAGTACGCAAATGAGTGTCGTTCGGCCTTCGTTCCAAGAACCCTACACTCAAACTTACCAATCTCCATCCTCCCAAACACCAATGTTTTCTCAAACACCGAAAGTAGAGGAGGTCGTGCATGAGACGCAGCCGGAAAAACAACCGATCTGGAGGCGTGGGAAAGCCAAAGCCACCGGAAGAGCAGCAACCAACACAACATCCTCACGGAACAACTCATAGAACGAGAGTGATGATATCGGGCTCATCTCAGTCTACATGGAGGTTAGTAAGAATGCTATTGTTGGAACGGATCAAAAGTATAGTAAATTGTTCCGTCTTGTTGCGGAGAAGTACGAGGATATCAAGATGGCAGGAATGATGACCAGGATGGATAAATTCCGGTCTCATGTTTCGCTTTGTGGAAGATGGGGTGGCTAAGAGATGACATAAATCATTGGATGATTTGTATGGAGTGTGCTACTGTCATGGTCGGCAATCGGAGTGGCTAAAGTGAGGATGATGTGCGGAACACTGCCCAAGAACTGTACAGGGAGAAACGAAGAACCACAACTCATTCACTTCGTTCAAACAGTGGGATGCCATGAAAGCATACTCAGAGTGGGAACTGAAGATGAACTTGGAGGAAACCATGAAGAAGTTTGTACCAACTGGGGAAGATGTGTTTGAGGGTGACGATGTTGATGTAGGTGATCAACCGATGGAATCAGCAGGTGCAGGTGGCAGTAGCGGAAGTAAGCGGAATCGGGGTTATGATATTGCGGTAAGTACCAAACGTCCCATTTGTCGTGACAAAGCAAAGAAGTTGGCTAAGAATACCACTTCCGGTAACTCTTTCATGGATGCCTTCGGCGAGGAAATAACCGGCTCCAGTGAGAATTATCCCTAATTCCTTGAAGTTGAAAAACAAAAGTTGGAGCTTGCTCGTGAGAACATGGAGCGTAAGGCAAAGGCGAAGATGATGGACACGTACTTGGCACTTGTGGCAAACTACGCCAACTTGCCCGACGAGGCCAAGGCACACGTAGATGCACCTGGCAAAAAGCTGTTTGGATCGGGCTAATGGCGAAGGATCGCTTCTGTAGTGTGTCGAGTTTGTATTTTTTACCTTCCGCAGTTTCTTTGTATTTTACTTTTCGTCGTGTGCCTAGTTTGTAATTTTGAATTTTGAATTTAAATTTTGAATTTGAATTTTAAATTTTGAAATTTGAATTTAAAAAAAAAAAATGATGTGACATTTACGACGTGACGACGATGCGTCACCACTGCAATAAAAATACACAACGATGCATCGTCGTGTCATGACGATGCTTCGTCGTCCGTCATTATTGGAGATGTTCTTATGCAGTTGTATGTGTAATTGTGCAGGAAGACGGAACTTATTTGTTGGATTTGGTCCCCGTCAATTATTCTTGTCTGCCCCATAATATGCTCCTGCCCGTGATGTTGAGTCACGAGCAATGAAAGCCACCTATTTTATATGGCTTTAAATATGAATGGGTCCAATTGGAACAACATAATTTTTGAAGCACCATTTTCGTTCGTGAAATGAGTAACAAATAAACTAATAATGAAGATTAAAATAGAAAGAAAAAAATGACACTTCCATATTATGTATTTACAATCAAATTAATGCAATTTACTTTTTTGAAACATAATTTAATTGTTTTCTCTTTTTAACTCTTTTGTTTACTTCACTCCTTTTTTAAGTTTTGAAATTTATGTATAATATTTCTTTTTTTCGTAAAATTGAATGAATGTGAAATCAGTAAAATATTTACCGTATTTCCATTTTAGTCCAACGTATTTATATATATATTTTTAAATGACACGTGTCACGTAAATAAGTTGTCAAGTGTCATATGATATTTGAATTGGACAATAATAAATGCATATGTAACTCATCCCATACAATTAACAATTAAACATATTTGTTTACATTAATAATATTTTAAAATGAATTAATAAAAGAATTAATTGATAATTTATAATAAAAAATTATAATGCGCATTTATGTATGTCATATATATGTTAATCATGGATGCAATAAAAAATCAAACTGTGAACAATCATTTAGCAATTTAAAATGAAAATATTTTAAAAGATTGGTCAACTTAGAAACGACCCAAATATAATGATTTGTATATCATGAAAATAGTTGAGACTGATAATTATATTGTTTAACCAGGAAAAGAGTCCTGAAAATGATTTTCTTCATAAAATCTCTATTTGTATATCATGAGAAAACGGATCCGTTGATAATTATTCACGGCCAGTTCCATGTCCACATCAACTCCTGGCCCATGGGTTTGTTTAGTCCACACCAATCTACCCTACTTGGTGCTAAGATTGTACATATATATATACTTTTTAAGAAGACTCCAAAATGAATTGGTCAATAGTTCATTTCAGATTCAAGCTTTCTTGTTTTTTTGTTGCTAGCTTTGTATTTTGAAGCGATTTCTTCCTATACAAGCATGTACTAAAAGGGTTTTTAAGTAACTTTGCTTTGTAAAAATATAGTTTATAGAATAGGAAACGTATAATCTTTCAACAAAAATTAAGGTGCTGATTGGATCTTTATCCACCCAATGACCCACTGCAGGTAATACCGTGATTGTTTCAGGGGAATAATCTTTTTATATTTTGCTCAATAATTGAGGAGTTTGCAATTTGCAAAATAGCGGAAGATAGACAAGAGCTGTTCTTTCGCAGTTTTGCCGGTGCTCGCTATCTGGTTACGGTAGTAACCTTTTCTGGCTAGATCTCTCCCACAGGTACAAAAGTTCTCCCATTAATTATATAACCGTTTGTTTCGATTTTTCTTATTAATTATCTACTATATATATGAGGAAGTTTAGTGTCCAACGTAATTAGTACCAAAATCATTTTCAAAATTCTCGGGTCGGGTTGTTACGATGCGGATCTATCCGTCCCGGAAAAACTTGAAAAGGATTTCCAGGCCATGGCTGCTCTCTGCACTCATGATCTTTGATGAGAGCAGACATGGCTTCAATACAGCTTGTTGACCAGATCTGAAAGATTTTGTATTTCAATTTTCAACTTAGTTGTAACTTTTTTGGATTGTGGACTTGAATATCTTTGGATTTCAGCTAAGGTAACATTATAATTGTAGCTAAGTTTGTAGACGACACAGGCACAGATCCAGGGCAGCGCTGCCCCTCAAACTTTGTTGTAAATTTACAAATATTACTCTTTAAAAATCATTTTGTCTTTCTATTATTATTTGATTCTTTTTATTTATTTAATGAGTCATATCTTTATTGTAATAAAGTATTTTTGTGGTATAAGATTAGTAATTATTCTTATCTATTATAATGGTAGAGTTTTAATATAATTTTAAATATTTATAAATAATAGTAACTGAATTATAATATATTTTAATTTGTGTTTAGAATTTAACTAATTTTATAGAATTACTATTATATATTGTACTTAAAAGTGAAATGATGTTTATAAGAGGTTTTAAAATTATTTAATGATTTTAATATTGTTATTTGATAAGTTTAAAATTGTCATAATAGATTAAAAAAATATAAAGATAGAAAAATGGTAGGTAGAAATATAAAATTAAGTTGAATTATAAATAATTAGTTGATAAAAATAGGTATTATTCAACACGTGATTAAAAAGTATAACAAACATATTGAGAAGGATAACTCGATTAAAATTAAATATATAATTAACTTCATTAAATAATCAAATGGAACCCACCCCACTAGTGCTCTTAGCAACTTCATTAAATCCCTTCCTTCTAACCAAAAAAAATATAATTTCTTTTTTAAATGGTTAAAGTGTGACTCGAACCACCAATCTATTAGTTAGAGACCAATCTATTAGTTAGAGGTAAAACATCTTACCAATTTAACTGTACTTCGTTGTCACTGAAAGTTACTATTAAAATTCAAAAAATTCAATTATTTATATATATAGTCAAACACTTTGATCTTTGTGATATCAAATTTATAAGGGAAAATATGACAAGAAAATTATAAGAGCACGTCAAGTAAGTGATGGATCATTGTGATTGAATTAAATTAAGCAATAGTTTTAATATATTCAATCTCATTTTTCAATTTATAGAATTTATTTTCAGTCACAAAACTACATTTAAGGATCTGGCTTATAGAAGAAAGACAAAGGCATCGAAATTCTAAGACTTGGTCCAGCATTATTATTTAAATTTTGAATCTTAAACATATGAAAGAAGAAGCGATACAAGTACATCCACTGTATTATGGTGTATTCCAAATATAAAAACGTATAAAAATTTAAGTTTTTAAGAAAGTTCTGATAATAATATAATATTATAAATTAATTATGCAATTTTATATGTAAAGTATAAATTTTTATTTATTTATAAATTGTATATTGTTATATATTAATTGTGCAACTGAACTTTTTATGCGGATTTTTCAACCCAAAAATGCGGTATGGAGATGACATTGGTAAATTGGACCACGCTAGTACCGTATTTATTTATAAAATTGTATATTGTTGTATATTAATTATCCTTACACGATTACTTTTAGCTGGGTCAAGAATAAGGCTCTATTAGCCACGACATTTTCAGCTTAATGAGCTTATTTTAATAAAAAAACTCATTACGTAAATGTATGGGTTTCCAAATAAACTAGCTGGTTTGACAATCCGGTATAACTGGCATAAACTTCAATTCTATATTCTTTTTAATTGAAATTTACTGAATAATAAAATTAAAATAAATTATAAATTATAATTAGATTGGACTGAAATAAAATAATTTAAATTAAAGAAAATGTAGAATTAATACGCCCAAATGTTGTTATAAATGACACCACAAGTGTGTGCAGCCTATCAGTCGTGCTATTATCATCTTCTCAATCTCAAGTCTCGACACACCAGCTTTCGGCGGTGCCGCTTCGTCGACACCATTAGCTCAATGGTCCTTTCGAGAACAGTAAACCAAGGTTGGTAAAAGAAAAAACTCACAACTATCTTCATCGCCTTGCAGTTAATCTCTTCTTACACCAAACCAAATTAAGCAGATGGTGGATGCGATTCACAGAAGTGTTGGTTGGAGTTAGTTATTTGATGACCAGAGTTTTGGCCATCATATGTTTGTTTCTGCAGGATGCAGGAAAGTGGGAGGCCTTCACTTTTTACTTACACGGATATTACCATCTTCTGCGAGACTGCAACAAGAAGTCTGAGGTTGTATTTACTTTTTACTCACACGGATATCACCATCTTCTGCAACAAGTCTGAGGTTATTTTAATAGAGTATTTTGCTATGCAGAATTGTTTTCCAAATATTAAGGGGTAAGGGGCTGTTTGAGCGGTCATCTCCCCACACTCAAATCGAATATTTTATAAAAAAAATTCAATTCCTGTTGAAAAAGTCCACTCACCCAATTAGGAACGTTCCGAGATGTTTAATCTAGAGCATCATTTGCAGATTGTTGGTGCCAATTTCAGTCAAGGAAATCATATACCACTTATAGAGGGATCTCTGACACACATCTGTGGCATATTCCAGCTCATTGTGGCCATCGTTATTGCTTCGGTTCGGTCCGGGTAAGTGGCGTGTCGGGTCGGTACGGATCTTGCTGTTAGGGTATAAAACGGGTCCGGGTATATACCGGATCCGAATGATATCATCTCTATTCTTTCCTCTCACACCCTTACTCGACTCCATTTCTATTTTGAAAGAGAGATCCCCCAAATCAAAATACTAGTCTA
The DNA here is from genome assembly GCA_036897095.1 of Plantago elongata. Lineage (NCBI taxonomy): Eukaryota > Viridiplantae > Streptophyta > Magnoliopsida > Lamiales > Plantaginaceae > Plantago > Plantago elongata. The sequence goes on along the minus strand of JAYMSP010005238.1, from coordinate 2,547 downwards.
AAGTGTACATCTTCGCACTCAAATCGAATATTTTATACACAAAAGTTTCAATTTCAATTGAAAAAGTCCACTCAAATTCTATACCCAAATCGAAATTCAGTCTAAGGCTATACCGCTGGAAAGGTTAGTATATCCATTTTATAAGCGTAAATAATATTACTTAAGATCTTAATAGAGGCCTCATATAATATAGAGAGTTATGTACCCATTTGCATACTTAAGGTTAAAGAGTGACCACCTTTTCACTTAAAAAAAAAAAAATCTCATTCCCTTTAAAAAATCCCTTATAAGATTAGGGATATGGAAATCAAATTACATTATTTTTTGACTTATCTTGCGTATCACAAGCCCTATGTATTTTGCAAATTATCTCAAATGCAAGTCAGTAAGTTGCATAAATTAAGACCTGCTCTTCATCTTTGTTTTCTTATTTCAATTTCAGTTGAAAAAGTCATCGATCCCTAATGTCTAGGGTTTTCTTCTGATTTCAATTTCAAATTCTATAACAATCAGTCCTTAAATCATCACCCGAATCGATCAATCGATCAAGATGTCTAGGGTTTTCTTCTTTGCGAGCTTGATTTTCACTTCTCTGTGCCACTCAATTGCTATTGAGGTAGTTTTCTCTTTGCTTTTGTATACCTATATGTGTTTAGATCTATGATTGTGATTTTTGAATCTTTAGGTGACTGTTTTTGAATTGTTAATGGAGTCGAGTAAGGGTATATCCCTGGACCCTAGATCCTGAATTTGCTTTCTGAATCTTCTTGTGCCTATGTAAATGTTGTGATTTTGCTTTGGGTTTCTGCTGTGATAAAGTCGAAGCATTAGGTTCTTGTACTTACATGTTCTTACTGGCTTTCGGATTAGTTTGTCAAGTATATGGTAATATATTGGATATTTGTTCTATACCACACGCTTGGTTCAACTGGGGATGTATAGACCAATATATGTTTCGTGTAGATTACATATGGTTCTTGAACTTACATGCTCTGGATTAGTTTTTAATGTTTATGGTACTATATTTGATGTTTGTTCTACACAACAGTGCTCTCGGTTCAATCTGTAAATATTGTAGATAGTTGAGTATTAAAGATTTAAAGTGTATCTGTGAATTTTTAAATATCGGGTGCTTTATGTGTGTTTTAGTTGAGTGTGTTGGAAGGTAACATTACCAAAAATTTTGGAAGCTTGTTAAGGAGTGGAGGAAGTAAATCTTTCTTATCATCTCAAGATCATACATGATTGTTACTTCCTCCCTCCCACCCCAAGGTTACCATGTTGCCATTTTTTTGTTGTCCAACTTTCCCTTTGGCAATTAAACTACATAGTATACTCTACTCTTCACACTTAAAGTTTCTTATTCCCCTCTCTCAAGACTATATTCTATCTCTTGGCAGAATCGCATGAATGCCAAAGTACCTGTACTAGCTGGAAGGTTTGGGTCTTATACGAACCATGAAGGGAAATGCCATTGCTCCAGCATGCCTCTCTGTACCCATGGCATAACAAGTCCCTTTGCTCCTGGGATATATGGTCGTAAGCTTGTCGAACTGCCTATCCATGTCAATTTTCAACGTATGCTTTTGTTGTTGTTACTGCATCTTAATGGTAGAAAATTCATTTTGCATATGATCATATAATTTGATTATGTATTTGCAGAAACTGTGAACAATGCAGTGATCCGTGTAATTGAACTCACGCCAAACTTTGAGGAAGCCATTCATAACGGTTGTTTTTTGGAGCTACTCATTGGTAATTTTTTTTATCTGCGTTCGTTTGATCATTGTTATTAGATCTGTCTAACTTGTGTGTTGTTTCAATTCAGACGGAAAGCGAAGTTTTGGTATGTCCTTAACTAATCATGTACTTGTGAATTGTGTAAACTTTTGAACTCCGTCAGGTTTTATCGAATTGCTAATTTTTTGTAGTTTCTGCTGGGATACTGGTTGCCGGTAATCCTATTCTCTTTACTCACACGGATATAACCATCTCCTATAACAAGAAATCTGAGGTTATATTTTTAATAAGAGTATTTTGTTATGCATAATTGTTTTAAAAAAATTAGATGTTAGTGCCTGTTTGTTTTGATCCAGATCATATCATTTACAGATCACTAAAATCAATATCCATCAAACATCGAATCAGTCTATTCAACGTGCCGAGCAATCCCTGGTGACTTATTCTGTATTTTGGAAGCCTTCACCCTAAGGGTAGGTATTCATGTAGCTGTTAAAGACTAAAATGAGAAATTGATACTCATTCGTTGTGCCGTTGACAAAAGATTAAAAATTATGTCTATATCAGTTCTCATTTTCTATATATGTTTGCATGGGAATTGATACAAATGTCAAAACGTACGTATCATTTCTCTTTCTGCAAATTCGCAAGTCTAATTCTTTTTCTTTGTAGGGGCGGACAAGGGGCTCAAGGGCTCAATTTGAATTATTTTAATATTTTTTAAAATTTAAAATTTAATGTCATAGTACCCAGAAATAACCACTATATATATATATATATATATATATATATATATATATATATATA
>JAYMSP010005237.1:0-14127 GCA_036897095.1 Plantago elongata | reverse complement strand
CTTTATCTCATTACTGACTTGAGCGTCGGAGTCCCTACGGTCGGCACCACACCGGTGTCACCTTGGTATCTTACGTCTCTAGGTTTTTTGCTTGTTGTATTGCAACTCGTCGGTGCCCCCCAATTCATTAACCTAAATTCGATTGTAGATTCCGAGCGTCTACACTCTTCGTCATGGTCTTAGGAGAACCATATGCAATTACTTCCCCCAAAGCATTTGAGGGTAAAGATGACGTCGTGCTTCCAAAAGTCTTCTCAATCTTCAACTGGAGATTTTGGATGGTGTTGTGTACTTACAGTTGGCTGATTACCATCAACAGGTCCTCAAACAGGTTCGATGGTTTAATAGGTGTAAACGTAGTCCCAACCACAACAGTTTGCCGAGATTGGTTGACTCCTAAAACCGGGCTTGGTGTATCCTTGTAATCAACAAGAGGTTCTTGATTATTCATGTAAGTAGGTATGTTACTTGTTAAAGCACCAGCCAAATGGACACGAATCTTTCCCAGATCAACATTTAGGAAATCTTTTGCCATAATTAGTCCGGAAATACGCTTGTCCTGCTCAGCCTCTATTGCACGGAGCTAGTTGTTGGCTGAAGTTAAAACTAAAGTCCTTTCTGATTCCGCCTTCAGGAGGGATTCAATATGCATGATCTTCGCTTTCAACCCACCTTCACTAGCTTCCATCTCTCTGACCCGGCGTACCAACGTGGCACGTTCCGCCTCGCTAGATCTCAACTAGGTCCAAATTTAACACCATTACACGGTCCTCCAAAGTTGCTACATTGTTGTTCACAGTCACTTTACTAGACACATGCCCAAGTGCCATGTTTAAATTGAAAACTGTTCTATCCATCTCAACCAACTCATCCATACGAAACGGCCCACTAGCACCGACCATTGTCGCTTCTCTAACTTCCTGGTCAACAGAAACAGGGTCCACAACGATTGTGCTCTCTGCAGCTCCTCTTCTATTCTCTAAGCGGCCTTTGTTAGTTGTAAGCGTACGAGCTTGTTTGGCATCTTCTATGACAATACCCTTCCTCATTTTACTACCAACCACAGCGTCGTTCTAGCTATCCTCCATTGGTGGGCTCAATAACTGGAAACTTGGCACCTCATACGAAGGAGCGGTCTCCCAGCTTAAAACTTCAGATTTTTCCTCCCTTCTATACGATGTGCTTGTAGAAGTATCGACTTCATTAGTCATATGCCCACCAACGCACGTGTTTATTAAAATGCTCACTTTGCATACTTGGGCTCTTTACCATAATCATTACCAATCGAACAAACACCACCAGAACTACTAAGACCACCTTCAATGGTGACGGCACGACGACGCGTCGTTGTCGTTTTTACTGCAGTGGTGACGCGTCGCCATTGCCACGTCATTTTTTTCTTGAGTGGGTTGAGTAACTGGGGGTGGTTTATCATCAGTTAGGTCCACAAATGTAGGGGGCTCTCTAGGATAGGTTTTTGGTGGTATTGGTTGTCTTGGTTTACATCTCCTAAACAAGCACCTCCTAGCATTAGCTTCAACACCAACATCACTACCAGTGGCTGGCGCATACTCAACATCCATTTGTTCAAGTACATGCTTCTTGGTAAATGAGATATCAATGGCTAAAGGAGTATGTTCAATATCAGTTACGGAAATGTGTAAGTCAGTTTCCTTTTGTACCATATTCTTATCAAACATAAGCTTCAAACTCTTATCATCAAAAATCTCAATAGTTTCAAAACTATTCTCAACATATGCCACCATACCAAAATGTAGTGTATCATCACTATTATTAAGAAAACGATTAACATCCTTAGACAGTTTCGAAAATGAGTACCTTCTCGAATCGACGTCAACAAGCATAAATTGTTCTTTGCCAAAGATCACCCTTATGTCATGATTGAATCCAGGCTTCATGACACTGCAACATTCATACAACCAACAACATAGTTACTAACCTGTGAACCGAATTTTAGAAAACAACCCTAGCCTAAATTCGACACCATCTCATAACATCATTATCGACTAGAACACATGAAATTATGATCATCAAAGTCATAAAACACCACGTTAACAACAAATAAAAGTTGAAAATTGAATTTTTAAAAACCAAAACATGAAACCTAACCTTTCTGCTGGCTTCATTCTTCTCGAACAACAACGACGATGGACAATGGAGTCCAAAAACGTGCAATTTTAGCCGTTTACAGTGAGAAATGAGCTTCTTTAATGGAGATCTTGTGTAGTACCAACGGCAATATTAAGGGGAAGACGAAGGAGCAGTTTTGGTGGGTGGAGAGAGTTTTTTGACAAATTACCTATTAGGTTAAAGATGGATAAAGATAGCTAAGGTCATGTTTGGTTTCTCCTTAATTACTGTATCAGCTTATTGGGTCAATGATCTTTCACTAAAATGGACCTAGATGTAATTGTTTGACTAATGGGTGCTCAAATGCAATTGAGGCATCTAACAGGGGTGGTATATGTAATTGATCCTTATAAATATGTATTACTAATAGACAAAAAAAATTTGGTCTTTATTTCTAATTTTTTTTATTTTAAAATTTTATATGTTTTTTTTTAATTTTCCATGGAAGCTCCATCAATGGAGGACACATGTGACTTTTCGTAATTTATGGGTATAAATTGTTTAATATAATTCAAAAATAAAAAAATATATAAAAAAATATTTTACATTTTATTACTATAAAAAAATCAAAAACATAATTTACTACAATAAACCTTCAATTGAAATTTTAGATTTTAGCAAGTAATTCGTCTTTTTTTACTATAACAAATCACTGTTTATAATTTATTTTAATTTAATTTATTTAATTTATATGTAATAAAATATAAAATATTGTTTTATAAGTTTACTTATATTTTTATTTCAATTTAAAATTTAATTTATATTTTTTAATAAAATATCCAGATTGACCGAAATTGTGACACTGGTCTTCATAATGTATTCTTTTTTTTGGTTAAAATCGCTCAAATACGATTTATATACGTATTTTGGTTTAGAAAATCGGAATTCGGTTGTTACATAATCAATCTAATCGAAAAATTGACCGGAGTATATAAATTGTAAAGGTGATTATTATGATATATTGAAATTGAGCAAGATCGATCTGTCGTATTGAATTGTTTCAGTTGAAAAATATTTGCCCAAAGTGAAATGGTGGCACACAAAAATTAAAGCCGCATTTTGGAAAATATCGTAAAAACACATCCATCGTCATCATATCAGAACTCGGAAGAGTCCCAGAAATAAAGCAAGAAAGAAAATAAAATAGAAAAATCCAAGAAAGCAATGAATGAATTGATTCATGGGCGAATCCAATCCAATAGCACAGGTGAAGTTAACGAGGAGGAGAGAGAAAACTAAACATGTCTAATCTCTAATTAATGATACGATACATACCTCAGACCACTAATCTAATCTCCATTAATTGTCTCTCCAATAAACACTCTGCAAAAAGAGAGAGAAGAAAACCACAAAACCCCAAAAAAGATCTCAAAATCAGACACACATAGACAGCAGCAATAGAGAGGGCCGGTCATCTTCCTCCTCCTCCTCTTTGTGTGTGTTTTGTCAAATCTCTATTCACGTAAACAACCCAACCATATCCATCTTCTCTATAAACTCTCCTCTTCCAGATTCTCTCACTAACAAGAACAACAACGAGAAGAAGAATGTTATTCAATTTCAAGGTAAATCGATTTATTCCTCTTTAATGCTTCCTCTCAATTCCTTACATTTTTGCTTCTTCTGAATTAATTTTTGCTACCTAGTCTTAATTGATTTCTCAGTTTTTCCAAATCAGGAATGACTTGTGCTTAGTTGATTTCTGTTTTGGTTTCTTTTCTTTTCTGTTTAGATTATGTTTCTTTTTTTTGATTATGTTATGAAATGAGTGCTTTGGATCCTCCTTAGGTGGCTTTGTGTTTGCCAGGACACAATCATTATACTATACGACTATAAAATCATTCAACTTTGCTTAGTTTCTCAGAACACCTATGGAATGTTAAAGTAGTCGTCCCCTTTTCGTGTAGTTACAGAACAAGGCTGCTTTTGCTTGCTTTTCTTCCTGTTAACCCTTTTTTCATTTTTTATTTCCATTTGCCTTTACTAATAAACAATCGTTCGTGGCTCTCATGTTGGTCACTTCACGACTTTACTGTTTATCAGCGCGATTTCAATGCTGCTTTTCGTTTGTTTTGAAGTGGGAAATATTAAGGTAAAGGAGTGTTTGCGACAGTGGACTTTGCTCGATAAGTAACTTACCGTCTGACTTGAGTGGCACATTGCGTAATCATAAATAAAGCTTTGATATTTCTCTTACTGTACGATAGAGCTTTTATATCGTTTATCCCAATCGAATGTTCTGGAATTTCAATAGTATTGTAATGTTTCAGTTTTGCTGTCAATTCCAGTGGTTCTAATTACGTTTGAGTTCAAGGGGTGATGGATGAGGAAGTGTTTTCTGGCATAGCTGCTAATGGCACGCCGCCTATTGAAGGGAAAGTTCTCCAGACATTTCAGAAAAATTTTGTGCACGTTCAAAACATTCTGGACCAGAACAGGCTGTTGATCAATGAGATAAATCAAAATCACGAGTCCAAGATCCCTGATAATTTGACGCGGAACGTTGGATTGATTAGAGAGCTAAATAACAATATTAGAAGGGTGGTTGACCTTTATGCTGATCTCTCCAGCACTTTCTCCAAATCCATGGATATGTCGTCTGAAGAGGAATCAGCAGGGACTACTAAATTCGATGGAAGAGGTGGACAGAAGAGAATTAGGTCCAGCAGTTGATTAGATTATTCAATGTTACAATTCTTGGACTGGTATAATTTGGATAACTGCATCTCAATTTCTTTTTAAATTACTTTTACCTTCATAATTGAAACATTCTCTTGCCACCAGAGCATAGTGAAATAAGGCTTGTCCAAATTAGTGTAACTTTCTTGTTTGACAATCTATAAATGGAAGGTTAAATGAATCTTTCTTTGATTTGAAATGGTTTTTATCTTAACGCGCACATTTCATCTAATGATACTGGATTGATGGTCTGAATGTATCTGTTTATATGGCAGCAAATATAATCTTTGTGTTGGATTTGATCAAACATGAGTCTGAAGTCAAATTTGTGGACCTGCATTTTTATGAAAGTGGAAAGGCCACAAGAAAAATGTCCCTACAATGTACAAATCTTGAAACCATTGTTCATATGTTGGTTTGGACCCTATATTTAATGATCCCTCACCTTTAAGCTTTCTTGTTTATGTCTGCTTTACATCAAATATATTGCTAGTTATCTTGCATCATCATAGTTGGTGTGCTTTTTCGATGGGGAACCTTCAACAGCCATCTTATTGTTCATCTTTATAAAGTATTCATCAAATTTACGCTGCTGGAATGAGGTGGGAATAAACTCCATGCTGTTGCGGAGAACTTGTCTAAAATGTGAAGTCTTGTGTAGAATACCTTAACAGCCCCTTAGATTCACGACATTCCATAGGAGACGGGGATCTTTAATGATATTTTTACGAGATACTTTTAGGTACCATACCAAAGTGGTCAGTTTAGCCAAGGAGACACCCTGTATGGTAAGGAGTGCTGTTGAGGATAGGAGCAACCTTGATTCATATGCATCTGTGAAACTTCTGTATGGTAATGGTTAGGAGTGTTGTTGAGGATAGGAGCAACCTTGAGTCATGCATTTTTGGAAACTTCTTTCTTTTAGATTTTCAGGAATTCTCTTTCTAATTTTTCGTTGGATTTAACTTGTTTAGCGTGTTGGTTGTTGCAACAGACCAGAGAGATTAACAAGAGAATGGGAAATAGGAAACCAAGATTGAAGAAGTTGATATGCCATTTACATGAATCAAGAGTCAAGACAGATACATATATTCAGGTGTTGCAGTAAGAAATGAAATTTGTCAAGTGAAACACAATAAATTTGTATTTTCATCTTCCAATTGATAAATGACATGAACCTGATTCTCTACTGCTCTATCCTATTACAAACAGGCATTGAGTGAATTTTTCTTTTCCACGAATGTTTTGCAGTAAGGCTTGATGAACCGATGATTAGTATCGCAGCCTCATTCTCAGGTATCGTGCTTGAAGTTCCCTACAAAAGAAAACAAGGAAGGAAAAAAGAAACAGAAGACAGCTTACTCCAACAATGTAAAAGACACCACAAACATAAATAGCAAAATTAAGCATCTGAATCTATTCAGGATGCATAAAACTGTCAGAAAAGTATTCGGCGATTAGGGAAATGAGTGGTGTGTTTGCAGATTACCTAACATGAACTCAGGCTACTGAGTTCGAACTATCCATTGGAAATGAGTGGTGTGTTTGCAGATTACCTAACTTGAACTCAGGCTACTGAGTTCGAACTATCCATTAGCGTGGCAAAGCAGGTTTTCCAATCAGAAACCTTTTCTGTGCCATTAACCACCTGTTGCAGGACACTAGTAGTAAGCAAACGTAATGTTACAAAGTACAAACTACACTCATAACAACAGAACACGGGAACTCATAACAAACCTCAAATATGAGTCCCGACTGTGGAGCATTATCAAGGGCTTTGATGCATATAAAGGTAGCGTCCTCTTTGCTGAGACTCCCTTTAGCAGAACAACCCTGTCATATATATACCTCTCAATTGACAGTTACAAGAAGACTGGAAAAAAGAAGGGAAATTCACTATTATACTGTAGTAAAAGTGAATGATATTCATCACAGCTGCGCAGAAAAATATCAAATACTCAGAGGACAGGAACTTCACATATCAAGGGAGTCAAAATGCACGTCTAATTGTTAGATCGTTAAATTCTAATCAACGTTTTTAAATTGGCAGATTCTCAGAGTTCACTGAAACAGAGGGCAGCAATATTACTTCCAGCTTATGTAACACACTACCTATAGCCAGCTCGTATCTTAATTCTTGTGGAGAGCTTCATTTTGCAACTAACACCAGAATCTGCATGCGATTATCTTGCAATACTTTCATGTTTACCCGGTTGTTTGTTCAATCCAAGGGCCTTTAATATCATCAGCATACAAGTGTAACAAGATGCATTAAACGTTACTACTTTAGGTATACTACATGTGACATTTCTATTAGTACTAATTATTCCACAAGTGTAGTGACTAGTGAGATGCTAAGGGATGACGAAAAACAGGCAGGCATACGGTATACCTTCTCGAAGCTGAAACCTTGCTGGCCTCCAGGTGTAGTCTTTAGAAGTCCGGTTCTGATGATAGTATAGGGAATACCAGAGGACTTAACCACATTTTCATCTTCTTCTGCTAATTTCCTAGCGCTGCTATACACAACTGCTTGAATACCCGTAGAATCCCTATAGACAGATAACTGAGAACTTCACACATTTACTATATTAAGCAATCATTACTTGGGTGTGCAGAATCAAATATGGCTTCGATGTTCGAAATACCTGAGATAGTAGTACCACATGCTCTATTCCTTTCCAGCTCTCAATATTACTTGGAAATCCTTCCTACAAGTTATAAACAATAAGGATCATATTAGGGCTTGAAATAAGTTCCAACCTATGAAACATGGCAAAATGCATTAAGTTATTTAACATGAGCAAAACATACAGCTGGGCATATAACTGCACGGACTCCTCTTAACGCCTTCTTTACAAAGGTTTTGTCCTTGGCGTCTCCTGCCATAGACTTCAAAACAATGCTGGCCATATAAGAAATAGGAAAGAGAAAATGAATATTGAAACAGATTTGAATTGAACTTTTAGCATGTGTAGATGCATCAACCTCTACATAGGTGCCAAATGCTTCCATGGCAGCTCGCTTATCCTTCACCAATGCTTTCACTCGAGCTCTTTTAACAATTAGTGATAGAATAATCATCTGTTGAAGTGATTGACCAAAATAGATATATATACTCAGGAAAAACATCAAATCTCATAATGAAGCCAATTAAATTTAAATATTCATATTTTCACCTGACCAATCTCACTGTCTCCATCGGTAACTAATACTGCATCTCTTTGGTCCTCCTCTTCTGTTTCCACACAAGCAAAGACAGCAATAGATGCGTTAGTTTGCAAAAATGGTACATGACACAAAGAAAAAAGAAAAAGAAAAGAATCTGATTGTTTTGTATACAACCTGGAGACTCATCTTCTTCCAGTTCATTTCCTTCCTTGGACCCAATATCTGGTGCCCCATACCATTTCCTTAACTTTGGTCCTCCTAACACAAAATGAACTTTAGAAATATTCAGTCGGTGTTAAATTAAAAATATGTTATCGGAGACTTGATGAAATCTGCCCATAAACACAACTTGAACCCAAATCGAAAGATGCACATGGTGAGCCTCCAGGAGTTTAATGAATGAACTTCAAGATATGTAAAATGAGCAAGGCTCTGCATGTTTAGTGTGAGCTTGTCAGCTAAATGAGCTTATATGGTTCGTGGACCACATCAATTTATTATACGTGAATGCCTATTTGATGTAGGTATTTTATTAAAAACCTAAGCTTATGGAGGGAGGTAAGGTAACTTAATACTTAGTCAATTTCACCTATCTTAAAACAACCTAAGGTGGTTGTCAGAGTAAAATATGTTTGTTTTGTTCACATATACGATTTCAGTGACTTTATAAGGTAGCTGAAAAAACTTTTCGTATAAGTTTATCTCATAATAAACACTAGCTGTATAAGAAAATATCATCCAAGTTATGAGTTAATTTGACAAACAGGTTTGTTCAAAAAGAACTTATCATTCACAAATTTCAACTACATATCAGTCACCTTGACAACTTCTAATCACCTTATCAATTGCCCAACATAGCCTATATGTTCAGCACATCAACTAGTTATCAACTTAAGAACAGCTCCATCACATCAACTAGCTTGTTAACTCTCAATATCAGCTAGGTCTACCAGATTTTAGTCAGATTTCCGCATTTTGATCACCAATACATCAAACACCTTAGATACAAATTTTTATGTCAGACTGTCATTCAAAAATACCAATTCAACCTCATGTATTTATGTGCAAACAAGCTATGTATAACAAACTTGCATTGCTAAATATGTGATGCTTGTACATAAATAATGCAATGCTTGTAACAATATATGTGATGTTTGCTTTGGTCCCTCACACCGAACTGAAAGCTCACCGTCTCACTGAAATTCTCATTCGTTGGAAAAAATTCATGCAATACATGTAAATATCTGAAACCTCTCTACAAATTAAGCATAAAGGTTGGAATGAGGTAATATAAAGAGAAGCAATACAAAGACTTACTCCAAGATAACTAACTACTTACAATTCTAAATAAATGACACTAAGTATAGCACACAATAAATAGCAAATTATACAAAATAGTCTAGCGTATTGAGATGAATACTGAAGTACGAGAATTGAAAATGTTGTGAAGGATAGAGTAAGACCTTCAATGTAATCAAGAATCTGGTCCATGAAACCAAGCTGCTTCTTCTTGGATGAGAAGCAAGTGAAGGATTTAGAGGGTGCAAAAGATGGTCTGAAAGAGAAGAGTCGAGAGGAGTATAAGAGGGAGAGAGCTGAAGTTGAGCAAGCCATTGAATTGATTCGATCAATTTGGGAAAAACAGAAAAGGAGTGGCCTTTTCAACTTTTCGTTTTCTTTCTTATTATCTCCCTCTTTTTCTCCACCTCTCAATCTCATTCTCAGGCCATAATATACATTTTTGATTTTCTCCTTTTTCCTCAAAAAATACTTCACTTGTTTAAATACAAACTTAAAAAGGCCACTTTTCTTTCTCCCAGTTCAATTCCCTCTCATCATATTCTAATGACACAGGCGAGAATGAGGAGAGCTGTATCGCAACCATTGCTGTTAGTGTTCTTGAATCCTTTTCTTGTATGGATTATTCAACCAATTAATCACTATCTTGTCTCGAATGCAGGAAATACGTTCCACGAACTGGTGATGGTGATGATGATGATTATGAACCGTTCGTCAGAGTTAAACACAGAGATCTTGAATCCTTAACCATGAACACCAACCGTTTGAGAATAAGCCAACGAGAATCCAAGAAAGCACTTAAAGGTTCTATTTTTATCGCTTCCTCATTCAATTCTTTGTCAGTTTTATTAAGTTGGCATTTCTTGATTGTGGGTGGAGAAATTCTTGTACAGTTATCAGTTATGCATAAGATGTATTCTTCTTTCTGTTTTGTTATCGACAACTTGACCGACCCAATAAGATGATGTTTTGTCAATGTGTAAGTTCGTATGTGTAAGCATGTCATGGATTGCCCTATTTTGTTTCAGTTCCTGTTTTTGCTTTCCATGCATAAATGAAAGTGACAGAGAAGTAGAATTGCATCTGAACTTTTCCTATAGCTAGAGCCTATAAACGATATGACGAAGAATATGGATTGTATATAAGTTTGGAAATGCTTTTCTGTTAAGTGATTGAGTTAGGTGGATACTTGCATTTTAAACATTTGAGTGTTCATGGTGGAAGGAATTGGAATCTTGGTTTATGAGCTTGCCTGAACTGGACAATTTGCTGTATTTGCAACGATAGGTTATAAGGTTGATGTCTTGAAGATGCCTTTTTGTGGAAATGGTGTTCAATTTTTCAGACCAAGAGCTCTTTTCTTTGGAGAAATATGGGTTGTGGAAGCAAGGGCACAAAAGTGGATTAGCAAAGCTTAAGAAACACCTCAAAGTAAGATGGCAAATGCAGGCGCTAGTCAATGAACATTTGGGGCGGTTCCAGGCCCACTACTTCAGGGCAATGCCTCCAACTAGAATGTCAAATGTGGCACAGCTTATCATGCCTAAGTGGGCTCCTCCACTTGAACTCGCTGCTGTGTCATGGCACGGTGACTGGAGGCCATCCATCATTCTTCAGTTCCTATTTACTGTAGCGCCAGTTGGCACAGGAAGGGCTCTGTCACAGCTCATAAAAGATACACGCATAGAGGAGGCTGTGATCGATGAGGAAATGACTGAGATCCAAGCTAACTGTGTCCTTCACTTGCCATTTGGACGGAACAAGGAGTTGCATGGGTCTGGCTTGCCTCGTATCAGGACCGAGTTCAAGAAAATCCATCGTGTCATAGTGAAGGCCCAAAACCTCAGGTCAAGCTTCTCATCTGATTAAAATCTACATTGGTCATTGCCACTTCTTTGTTTAAAATGTACCTAACATGTATGTTCTTACAGGATGAAAGCACTACAGTTGGTTGTGCATAAGGTGTTAAATCAGACTGATGCAGCTGAGTTCTTTGTCAAATTTGCTGGGATACAAGATGCTATCCATCGGCTTGCTGTAAAAAACAAACCGAGACAAGTTCCAATGTGTACCAAGGATCTCGGATCCTTCTAGTTCAGTGATGAAATCATTTTTAACTGTTGAACCTCTCAAGCCACATAAGTAGGATGTTTGAGCTTGAAAGTACTTGGATCCCCTATGATTTGTATGCAGTTGAATTGGTCACAGTGCATAGCTTGGCTTTGCTCTTCTTTTGTGATCTTTCTGAACTGTTTGTTAGTAGATATCATATATGTGATCATGGTCAATGTATATAGAGAGATGTTATAACGAATGGAATGGATATAGTATTACATTCTCTTGTATACTGTCGAGTTGTTTATATCACTTGGAGAGTTGATAGTGGTAATTGAGCCGGTCTAGATGGAAGGATGTAGCTCATCGAGGACGGACCCACATCCGTACTAAGGGACCGCAATCGTTGTCCTCAATTTTGAACATGAAATTAAATGACTATTATACCCTTCCATAAAAATTTAACGAATATTGATATATTTAGCAAGAATAAATTATGAAAAACATTGGTATAGCTCAGCTGGTACACCTATATTCCATAAAGCTTTTCCTGCCAATTAATCACAAGTTTGAGAACCAAGTTTGATTCTCAGTAGTGCTAGATTTTCCAACCATTTTATTTATATGTTTTTCTACTATTTACTTGACATTTTTCATTGTTTCTTCATGATTCAGTAACATTTTTTTATGATTTTCCAACCATTTTATTTATATGTTTTTCTACTATTTATTTGACATTTTTCATTGTTTCTTCGTGATTCAGTAACATTTTTTATGATTTCTCTTTTTTAATGTTATTTTAGTTTACATTTCACAATCATATTTTATAAATATTTAACTTTATTTCATTTAACTCTCTTTGTTTCTTTATTTTTTCTATTTAATGGTAAATTCATTTACTTAATATACTTTTAAAAAAAATTATTCAATCTAAATAAAGCTATATTATATCTAATTTCTCTCCTTTATGAGCACATAATTTAAAAATTATAGTCTAAACATTGTTCTTTACTATGTGAGTTTTGAAAACGTAATTTTCATTAGTCATTAATATTGAATTTTTTTAATTAAATTTATAGTAAAAATATTCGCTACCCCTGACATATATTTCTGTGTCAGGAAGGAGCTCATCAATATGAAAAAAATCCTATCTTTGCAAGAAGCGCAAGCATAAGGTCACAACATTATGTCGAATTAAGTAAAAGAGTCTCGATCGTATCAAACCTTTTAACAACGGATCGACATAATAAATGGCCAAATTATTTGTAATTTTAGTGTAACGAATAATATTTCAAGTCATTAAAATATATTCGTCATAAGGCCCAACTACGTTGGAAATAAAACGTTTCCTATGCATCTATCTCCATTTTGTAAATGAATGTCAGTATGTAACTATGGGTCGGATTAGTATAGAATTTGAATGGACATTTAAATGAATTTTGGTGAAATTGTATTTGAAATGAAATTGAAATGAGTGTATTTAAAATGTATTTTAAACTAAATTATTGAGTCAAACAGAAATATTTAAATGCTTTGTAAAACACTTCTTATTCACAAAATTCGTCATGAGGCGAAATGATTAATGCACGTAGTGTAATGGTCGATACATTATGAATCATTCAAAGTACATGGTTGTTTTTGATCCATTGTGCTAAACAAGTTAACAAGAGTAAATAAATCGAAATATGAGTGCCAAGAATGAGAGGGAGGGGGATCACACATTGAAAATGGGTGCTCACTGCTCACCACTTTAGATGAAGCCCACCACGGCGAGCTTCTCCAATCTCCATAGTGTTAGTCGACCACGTTAATTGGAGTGTTTGTTTCTACCTTTGGAATTAAATTTAAATTGAGTTTTAAATAAATATATAGTAAATAAATTATTCGTATACAATAAAAACTTCATACAGTCATATCGTAGAAACTGGAAAAAAATATTTCTATAAAAAATTTATTCCTAAATAGAAATTTATACTAAAAATATACTTTTCATAATAATACAATGTGCATAACTTAAATGTTATATTTATTGAATAAAATTATTACATAGAAATGTTCTTTTGTCCAACAAGAAGGTTTATATATAGATGAATTACTACTTATACGGAAGCTAAAAGATCAACTTACCACTCAAAAGTTCAAATTACTATCACAAACTACTTTAGATAAGTATTTTACATCTTAATTTTTATAATGAAAATTATGTGTGTGTGTGTGTGTGTGTATTATTGAATATTATGTGATTTATTACGATAGGAAGGTATAATTACTTAATGCAAGACCAGAGAAAGTAATGAAATATGATAATTTGGAGTTTATTCTTATTTATATTTGGTTCCAAGTTGAGACCAAAATTTTTTATGGCTATAGAGAGTTTATTCTTTATGTAGTATTCTTTTATGGAGTTTTTACTGTATTATTTAAACTTGATGGACATTCTCAACCCACAATCATCTCAAGACCAACTTTTATTGTGAAATTTGCACAAAATTTTTATTTCCATTCCATATATGCATTGGGGTTAGATTTGGTGCAGCATTAAATTTCCATTTCTTCTTCATTCATTATTGAGTTTATTTTTGGTACCATATTACATAGACTAAGTTTTAATATATCTTTAACTATAAATATTCGAAAAATATTTTGAACATATATTTGAATTCTTCTTGACAAGACGAATCCATAGACATCAATTTTGAATACTATTATTAATTAAATAAATTATTTTATAAATTAAAATAAAATATAAATTTATTAAATTAGATAAAATGA
>JAYMSP010005236.1:0-14132 GCA_036897095.1 Plantago elongata | reverse complement strand
TATAAAATTATATATATATATATATATATATATATATATATATATATATATATTCGGATCGAATCGTCAAAATTCGAAACCCTAAAAAATCTCAGCCCGAAATTCGATTTCAAATGTTAGGATTGAATTGGTTCGGATAGAAATATCGAATTTTCAGATCGGAGCAATTATGCGCACCCTTAATAAATATTTAATAAATATGATAGGAGAAATATAAATATGATAGGAAGTTAAATTTGAAACATGCTAAATTGAATGTGTTGAAGTTAGAACGAAGGAAGTCCCATATCTTCCAAAATGTTGACTATACAAATTAATATTCTCTTCGTTTCGAATTGAAAATTCGAATTTCGTTTTGAATTGTTTCAAATTGAAAGTTTCATTTCCTTAAATAAAAGTTATATCTCCTATTTTATATATTATCTCTTATACATTCAGTATTTTTTTATTTTATCTAATCACATTGATACTTTATTATCTTATTTTTTATTTTAGTACTTTTAAAAAAAATTATATCAAGACTTTTAATTCGTGACGGATGGAGTATATTTCGCCTATGTCGATAGACACTTTTTTAGGATGGAATGAAAAACAAACACTTTTACGCTGAAGATTTTGTAGACATACTCACTTGAAACTACACAATAATTCGATGGTTGGAATAATCTACAAACCAGGACTTTGACTTCTTCACTGTTACAATATTGTTAATATCAATGATCCACAGAAATATACACTACTTGAAATATGATTCATACAAATTGCATTTCAAAGTTTTACAGGACGGAAACTTGAACTGACAAAGCTAATCACGTAGTATTATCATCTACTATATTGCTATTGGCCTAGACATCTCTAGATAAGCAAGATCACATACCCAATCTAACAATAACAGAAAACTCTAAATAAGCAAGATTACATATACATTCTAATAATAGCAGCTAACTCTAGATAACCGAGATCACATGCACAATCCAACACCAGGTTGAGACAATTTTGATACTAACAGAATGGGTCCGGAATTATAAGCAAAGATCAGGTATGATTTATTGAAAAGCTTGTACGATCATTTTACTCTCAACTTTGGTTCACAATTTGCAAAATATAAGTGACAATTTATTAAACATCACGCCAGTTCCCGGATATGGCTTTTTCCTTCCTTTTCATTTTTATACTACCCGCTTTTGAGAATGCAAGTGATTTCATAAACAAACCCCTTAACAAAATCAATCAAAGAACAAAACTAACAAGATCACTATATTTTCACAAGAAAGTAATCATACAGAGATCACTGTCAAGACCAGCAACCAAGCAGAAAATACACTTCACTCAGAATCAGATGGAGAGAATGTGTGACTATATTTAAGAAATGTTGCAGGTAATGACTGATGATCCTGACATCCAGTAGAATGAAATAGACAAAGGCACAAAGCATATATTAGAATCAAACATGAAATAGACAAAGGCATAAAGCATATATTAGAATCAAACATGAAATAAACACAACCAAAGATACTACAATACTTTGTAACATTTCCTGTACATGCATAAACTCTGAAAATTTGAATATTGGGATGAATATTGTTGATTGAGCACAAAATTGTTATCATTTTTAAGAAAGATTGTTGATTGAAGCAGATAATATTGAGGAAGAAATAGAATCTATGAGCATGAAATCTTAGCAAAGGTGGAAGAATGAAAAATTGGGAAAGATTTCAGTAATCCTTCATCACCGATTCATATATCCCGAGGTTTAGTGAGATATGAATCTGCCAGATTTGCCGGGTCAGTTGGATTTGATATGGACGACCCGGTAATTAAGAGTTGATACGGAATATGAGATTGGGCCTGACTAGCTTTCATAGTTAGGCATAATCTAGCCCAATTACTGATAGAGAACAACTCCTGAGGTTATTTTGTCTTTTGTTCTTGGGAGTGGAATTTTACCTTGAGTCTCGGTGAGATGAGTATCATGTATACTCTGAGGAGTCCTGGGACGTTTAACTCAAGTAACTAGACCATTGTGATCTAGTTTTTAATATCTTGAGGGACCTTTGAGTACGTTTTAAATTGCTTGCCAAGTGACCTGAAAGATGGCATAGGTGTAGGAACGTGTTCAAGAACGGGCCCCGAGTGGATCATGGTGTTTCGGTCATCATCGTTGTCGTGTTGGGTATGTCCATATACTACCAAAAAAACGACTTTAGTGTCGTGGAGGGTTGATGGATATTTATCCCAAACCAGCACGAATAAAAGTGCAGGCATCGGTAAAACAGATACTACCGTATTGTACCTTATGGAATTGACTGTGAAATTCATCCTAGCATGCTACTATTTTGTGAGATTGGGCTGTAGTTTGATGGTGAAGATTGAAGGGTTGTGCACGATAATTTTTTTTGAGATGTTTGTTGACTATCTATCCCATGGACTTAGTGTTACTTGGTTGTATTTAGCTCGACTATTTTATAGTAGTGGTTTAGAAATCTCCTCAATTGGTTAGGATATTTTATTTTTATTTCCTTTGTAATTATTTATTGGGATCAATCATATCTTGTGTCCTTAACTCTTATTAATAAGAAATTTAACTGTTTTAAAAAAAAAAACAACATACCCAACCCAATAATAGCAAACAAAGACTAGCAAACACAATTTTTTTTTGAAACGGTTAAAGAGTGACTCAGATATCAACCTATTAGTTGGAGGTGAAACGTCTTACCAACTGAGTTGTACTTGGTTATCGAGTGACAAATACGATAATGATGAATATGATTCCGATGTTGCTTTATAGCCTTGTTATGGTCTTGTTCTTCTATATAGATCCGTTAATCAATAAATCAAGTCCATAAAAATCTTATTGTTTATCCTTATCAAATGCATTACGTTATTAATAATCGTACACTGGGGTACAAAATATCCTTCAATTACCTCATCGATATTGAACTATTTTTAAAAGTTAAGTGAAAAAATCCGGTTAAAAACATTACAATTTAATTCAAAGTTATAATGGATTAGCCACTTACATAAATTGTGGAAGTATTACGTGATCATGATTACATCCAAACTTAATTTTCAATTGGAGAGCAAAAACTCTCTCCCCACTATATATAAAGATCTGGCGTTGATGAAGCACTAGCAGACGACGTATAAATGATGCGTAGTCTAGTTAATTAATTGTCCAGGTTCATCTCCATTTATTTAATCTTCTTTATTTCAAGACAAGAGGTGTCGTGATCAATTTCTACCATTCAATCGGGGACTTCGTCAATTTATTTTCCATTACAAGTCTTGTTTTATTAATTTGTTGCTAATCAATAATACAATAAGTAGTACAGTTTATAGTTATTAATTATCAAGTTTATAGTTATTAATTATCAGATTCAAGTGAGATTAGTTACTCTGCCGGCCTATGTCGAAATGATCAAGACTTCGAGTCAATTCATCTATTATAGAATCTCTAATTCCGAATTTTATTCATGGCGATGTATTTAAAGCATATTTTAAAAGAAATAAAGGCAAGTGGAAACAAAATGATGAAAATGTACCTAATTTCTCATATATATTTCAATTGAAAATGAAAATGTTTTAAAGTAAAATGTAAGGATATTATATTTTGGAAATTATGTAAGACAAAAGGAAGAAAAGGATTCTTTATTCATATATATCGAGATAAATACAAAACTTATAAATTTTCAAACATTATATTTCTTTAAAATTAATAAAAAATTTAACCGCTTAAAAAAAATTCTGAAAATTAATTTTCAACAATCTTGATTTATACAGAATGGATACAAACCATTTTACTCGTCACATTCTCTTCAAATTCATTTACATATATCTTTGTTTTTGTTGAAAGGTTTCCCATTCACCTTCACCATCTAAAATTCAATTTATGCACACGACATTTTAAAAAATAATATAAATAAAACAAACCAATTTAAATTACATCGCCCTATTCAGTCTTATTACGATATAATGTGAAGTTTATTGAACATGACCCAGATCAGTTGATAATTTATTGTTCTTTGCCACGGCCAAAGCTAATCTGAATAAAGATTGATAATTAATTGGCGTGAGAGAGTATATATAGAAGTTGATGAAGTTACAAAAACCATGTTAGACTTGAATAATTATTTACTTGGACGTGACTAACATTTGGTATATGAATCTAGAAGTAGTAAAATCGATCACGCCTAGTAGAGATAGAATTTTGGAAGATAAATCCGATGAAAGCAAGGTTCACGTGTGCTATAAGACATAAGCCAAACAGTACTAAACCAAAGTTGACCCCAAGTTTTCCACTGGTAGTAGCTCAACTTAGATGTAATATTTTGTCCAATTTCGCGAAATTAAACATGGAGCATAGAAAATACAATGCCCAAAATTTTAAGAGGGACGAGAATGACAATCATACTAATATAGTGTAATTTTATTTTTGATAATTTATGCTTAAATAATTCTAAAACTTAAGTGTGTTGGGTCAAAGTACGCAGAAAATAACATGTATTAGTTGGAACATATATAGAGCAGTCCAATATAAATTTATTAGTTTAAAATATTCGATCTCGATTGATTAGTAATCGGTAAGAAAATTACTTAATACAATTATTAAAGAATTTGACAATGTCAACCCCTTAAATATTGTTATTTTTAGTTATCCATATAAAATAGTAGTGGGTGTTAACTTGGTGTACATAGAACGGTAGAGTAGAAGTGGAGATGACACACTGAAACAAGACTGGAATTATATAGGAATTTTATAAAGTCATCTAGAAATGACTGGCATCTAAACAGTACAGATTCATTGCATCCATTTTTAATTTCTTCGCCCAGGTCACGAACCTACTTTACGACATGGTCAGGAAATGCAATTATAATCATTTCAATCGAATCTATGGAGATTTGCCACTTTTATTTAAGTTGATTGAACAATGCTGTTTCAATCAATTTTTGCTTTCAACAGATTGAGAAGTTAATACACAAACTTATGTATCAATTTTTGGGTACTATTTTTTTAACGAAGAAGAAGAACAGCGGAAGAAGATGAACATCGATACAACAAATTTAGGTCTTTGTAACGGTTTATTTACAATTTCTTTAGTTAAATTTCTGGTTTCGGTTCTAAATATCATGAGTCGGTTTTGGATTTTGAGCCCAACAACTCTAATATGGTTTGGATTACATCCATTGACATACCTAGGTGTAACTATGGAGTATATTGTATATCCATGGAGTTTTTCCTCATAACTCTCCTGTTCAACTTTTGTTTGTTTTTTTTGGTTGGGTGTTGTGGCAGGCCCGTAATAATTTTCTCTTTTGTCATAACATTTTAATTTCTATTCGTTACAATTTCATTGTCAGCAGTTTTTTAATGAGCTTGAGTTGATTTTCACTTTAAAAAATTCGGAGTAAATAATTTTTATGTCGATTTATTAAATGTATGTCCATGTAACTTTTTGGGTAAATAAAATAAATGTTTCAGGAGGGTAGATTACCCTGCCACATATTGTATATTCAAACAAACTTTGTAATATTTTGGTCAAAATTTATGGTTCAAGGTTTTGAAATCAAGAATTTACTTTCTCTCTTTTTTTAATTTTTTTCTCCAAATATATTGAGCAACTTGCATTAAACTTTTGTGACTTGCTATCACTCCGCTCTTCTATCAGGGTTGAAAACACATATCGCTTCTATCTGCACGCTCAATTGGTAAGTCGGTGTATGCAGAATGTCTGGTTATTCAGATGTTATATATATATATATATATATATATATATGTATGTATGTATGTATATGTATATTCTATGATTGTTTTGGAAATGTTTTTTATATGCATACTTTATAAGAAAAATATATAGTATGTGGTTACGAATGAATTTGAGATAGATAATTATATGTAGTATAATAATGTGTAGTTATAAATGTGTTGCATTGTGGGGTTATTTACATAAATTAAAAATTATTTCACTTTGGTAAGACGTATAAAATAAAAAATTATTTAAGTTCTAATGAAACGGAGGAAGTATATTTTACCTTTTTCCGCCATAGGGCATTGGCTGTGCAATTGTGATCCTCCTAGCTCGTTGTATATGAAGTTAATTTACCAGGGCAATGTGAATTGGTTTTTCAATTCTACTCTCATTCTGATTGGAACACAGTTAAAGATTTTCCAATGCAGATGATTTGTCTTCTTTGATGGACTTTTATGTAATCAGACATTTGTCCTCTCGGACAACAGATAAAAAGTTAATATATTTATTTCGTTATATTTTAAAATATAAAAGTAAAAAATAAATAATTTTTTAAAAAATTTACTTTAATTTTAAAATATTTTAGAAAAAAGTTTTGATTTTTTTTTAATTTTTTAATTTTTTTAATTTAAATATTTATAAATCGGAAGTCCGATGGGTATCGCCAAGACGATCGCCCTTCCGCCTTATGAATATTTAAATTAAAAAATAAAATATTGATAAAAGAATTTAAATTTTTAATATTTTTTTAAGAATTATTTATTTTTTATTTTTGTATTTTGAAATAGAATGGAATAAATTTATTAATTTTTTTTACTTTTTACCTATTATCAGGCATGGTGGAGGCCTAACCTACCATAGAAAACTGCCACCTTTAAGAAACACTGTCTTTGACAAATAGCTGGAATGATTTTCCTTCAAAAAAATGTCTTGGAAATGATGTTCTCTGTTACCGAGTACTTTACTATGTTTTAAAGGTGAAATGGGGGACACTACGGGTATAGGAGCAGGAATGGATACGCAGTACTATCTTGAGATCAGATACATCTCTCATGTGAAGCTCGTAACCAGGGCAACGCTGATTTTCTTCTTCACACAGTTGCTTGTTTTTGCTGCTTACTATCCATCCTCCCCTTCGGAGAAGGTGTGTCACTTCCGTCCATATTTCATTGTTGCGGCTACTGTTCCTGGAACTCTCATCATCATCTTTATCTTCCTATTACTTATTGAATCCAAAAGGATACTGGAGTACATAGACGAAATGCAAGTTCGGTACAAATGTATATTGAGATGGACACAGAGGTTTGCAATGGTCGTGTACATCACCGGATGCATTGCGCTACTTGGTCTTAATGTCTATGTTGGATGGACCTTTCCTTGTTCAACTTGATCCAGTGATGATGATGAACTTAATGGTTCTAATTTCTGAACACAAATTAATGTTACCTGTGACTCGCCCTCTCCTGTTCTTACAGATTCACAGTAAATGCAAGAATTCTTGTATTTAATCCCAATTCTAGTTTAACACACAATTTACTCCATGACTTATCATACCTAGGCGCATAATGTCATCTTTGTAAGAAAACTTGGAAAGGAATCATAACACAGGTGGATTGTCATTTACCGTGGCTGCAGTCCCCGTCCTAAAAGCAACAATTCACCACCTTAGATCACAATTTATAGGCACAGCTCTCTGATTATGCAAACAAGTCACAAAAATTTCTCTGCAAGGCATAAATATTTTCTTTTGCCTTGAGATCCAGGTTAACAATAAAACAATGGTTGCAATCAGTAATACACACTACCCTTTTTCAATTATCAATCTGCACCACCCTGCTGAAAGGGGACTCCTAAACAAATGATACCAGATTAGACTTGGCAACCCATTGACCAAATTATGGATATTCAATGGAGGAAGAAGGAATGGTTGGGTTTGACCAGGCCGGTTGAGCCAGAAACCGTCCATTTTTACACATCCCATTAAAACCGGTCCGGGTTGGGTCGGGTTGACCGGCCTTTTTTTTTTTTTCCTCTTGAAATTTTGGACCAATCTTCACCGTGTTCTGCTTCCTTCTTCTCCTGTTTAGCCTTCTTCAATTGGGTTTTCAATTTAACCCATCAAACACCTCATCGAAAGAATAGGTCTGATGTTTCTCTCTACCTTTTTCTCCTCTTCACTTTCACACTGTTCAATTTCTTTACCCGAAGTTCCGAACACTTGATTCGAACAAAGATTCAATTTTGTGGGTTTCAATTGGAGCTTAAGGTTACTGGTGAAGAAGACGAGCTGAGCATGAAGAATTGAAGACAAGTAGAGCATATGAAGAATACGAGCATATGAAGAAGACGACAAACATAAGACGAGCTGATGAAGAATTGAAGACGAGCAGATAGATGAAGAAAACGATGAGCAAATCAGATGTAGAAGACGAGCTGATGAAGAAGACGAGCAGACAGATGTAGAAGACGATGAGCAAATCAAATGTAGAAGACGAGCTGAGCTGATGAAGAATTGAAGACAAGCAGACAGATGAAGAAAACGATGAGCAAATCAGATGAAGAAGACGGCTGAAGCCAGAAGGAGAAGAAATTTGGGTTTGGACGAGTTAGTCTTTTTCGGATTTTTATCCAACCATACCCATTCAATTTCATTTAAAATAGGTTGAGCTGGGTTTGAGTTTATTTAGGGATTGGATTGAACCCAAATCTGATCCATATTGTTAAGTTAGGCTTTGGTTGGGTAAAACTCACCCATTGCCAGGACTATACCAGATGGCAAAAGAGACCCTTCGGATAGGACATCCATCCTCTAACCAACTCATACATAAGGTTTGTTTCAGCAACTCATCTGGATATTTCATTCGATTCAATTATGGTAGATAAAGCTCTGAAATAATTAAGCTGAGAGTCGAAAAATTCAAGTGCCAGTTTTCTGTTATCAATATGAACGTAACACAACTGATTTAAAAAACATGCAAAATTATGGCAGCCACAACTAAAAACAGCACCCTTAAGAGGCATGGGTATCAGTGTGCTCCTCCTCAGCAGCAGCTTCAAATGTTTCACTAGCGACAAGTTCAGGGACATCATCATCGTCGTCCTCTGCTGTCACGGTAGGGCCAGAGGCAGGTGCCTGTTTCTGGAACTGTTCTGCCAGTTTCTTCAAATTCTCCAAGTTATCAGGACCTGAAATATTACAATAATAAAGCTTATGTAAGCCAATAATTTAGCAGAAAAAAAATAAAGCTACAGGAACACAAGTGAGTCATAACTACATACCTAATTGGTGGATGATTTGGGGAAGAATGTCTTGCAATTCTGACGAAATAAAAGGCAAAGGACAAGCATATCAATATGTATGTAGATAAAACCCAACATGAATGAAAAATGAATGATTACTTTATACGAAATTGCGTATGTACTTTGAACACCACTACGACAAAATAGAACCTCTTGATGATTCATTTTCACAAAATGCACAAAAAAAAATATTTCTGGAGGGGAACCAGGTTAATAGTTTGGCTAAGAGTTAAATCAGAGAAGGGAACATACTCTTAGTCTGGGGAGTGCCACTAACAACCCAAGTGTTGGCAGCAATAGATGCTTGAACTGCAGAATTACAGAAACACCAGCATTAAAATTAGATTTTAGTGATGGAAAAGAAAGCATGTTGGGTAAAACTGGAATTCAAATAACGTAATACACACCCTTAGGGTTAGTGAACTGGATGACCACATCCTCCTTGAAAATATTGACTTCTTCAATTGCAGGTATGGCATTCACTCCAATTCTCTTCAAGGTGCTTTGCAGTCTTTTGTCATCAGTTGTAGTTGTCTTGTGGACGGCCTTCTTCTTTCTCCAAATGGAGGAAGATTCCCATTAAGCAGCATATACGAAGAGCAGACAGCTCAGAGATTATGATTTTAATTGCATTGCGAATTTGTAGGGTTCTCCTCAGAGAGCAAAATAAGAACTAAGTGACAGCAAAATCTACCTTCTCATGGTCCCTTTCCCACCAGTCCGGACTGATCCGGCCATCTTCTTCAGCTTTTCTACATTCATCTGTGTAGTTGGAAAGCAAAGACAGTTATAAAATAATACCACACAGTTTCATATCTCTTACAAACTAATTTCCTGATGTTGGCAAGGGAAGAGAAATACAAAAACTATGCCATGATTGTCAAATAACCAGACATAATCGAATTTCAAGAAAAACACTAATCTTGAGCTACATATGAGCATTTCCAAACATTTCTAGCACAGACTACAGAAACGTAAAAGATGATAAGATCTTATAAAGTGCCCAATTCACCTTCCTAAATCATTATACTCCATCAATCATTATATCACATGACATGAAATTCAAGGACACTAGTTTGCCACATTAGTTAAGTTAAAATCTCTAGTCGCCGACTCATCATGACTCTCCAATCATTTGGCAACAGATATGTACTGGCTTAGCCCGAATAATCAACATTAACAGAATCAGCTACAACAAACATCACTTCCCGCTTTTGTTTTCCCTTTTCCCAAATGTGAGTCTAATTAAGCAAACTTCACAACTATTAGAAAAAAAATTAACAAAACTTCAACTAAAATTTCCTACCGAAATCCTATTTCTCCAAAACGAATAACACATTGACGAAAATGTCAAAACCCTAACACGGGAACCTAACACAGAGTATTCACACCAAAAAATCTAGAAATCATATTCACGGATCTAATATCGAACAATCCACAAAGTATTCGAACTAATCGATTGATACTCCTAAACAGCAAAAATTAAAATATAGAAAAAAAAAGACCGAAAAAGCAAATATGATATGAATTAGGTATGCAGATTTAATGAGAGAAAATCAAGAGTTCATTGATAGCAATGAATTACCTTTGCGAACTGTGAGAGAAGCAAGCGAAGGAGCTGAGGGTCGAAGAGAGTGGATAGGATAAAAACCTTACTGTAATCGTCGTCTTTTAATACACACAGGTATCCGAGGGTAGTTTAGTTATATTTCTTTAAGCTGGGACAAATTAATATTTACGTTGATGTTCAAAATGCAAAGTTGGTGAGAGAAAGGGCAAAAAAAAATGAATTTGTTTTCTCTTTTCTATCCTTATCATATTTCATTTTCCTTTTTCTTTAATTACTGATATTACTTTTCTATTTCTTTATTTACTTTCTTTTATTTTTTCTTTTATTTAAAATACCGGTTGTCCTTCATTGTAAATCGATTCCAGACGTACATTACTTGAGGATAATAATGTAAACTGTTTATGAACCTCATTGTAAATACTTTTAAGTAGCCGTTAGATTCCGTTTGTTACCGTTTATGACCGTTTGAATTGATGTTTGGTGTATAAATTAAGCTTTTTTGGTCCATTTTATGTGTGTTGTTGTGTAGAAAAAATTATACCTTCATATATGAAGAAAACACCCATGGCTTCCTCATCATCATCGTCCAATGTTCGTCGGTTGAGGTATCAAAATGAAGTTTGCAAGAAGAATTGTAATGAGAATACGGTGATACGCCTCTTGACAACCGCAAAGAATCCCGGGTAATTGTTTCATTATTGCCCGGTCCATGGCTTTTCACATTGGTGTACTCCATTGGATGGTGATTCTTGCAACCAATCCACAAGCAATACAACTGACCAAGATCAAGTTGAAAGAAGTATGCGGAGGCTTGAAGACCAAATGGACAGGAGCATTAGAAGACTTGAAGACCAGATTGAAAGAAGCATGGGAAAAATTGAAGAGCAGATTCAAAGGAGCATTGGGAGGCTAGAAGCTAGTATTTTATCAAGTTATTTCCAAGCTATGAACATGAGTGTGTAATGCAAATGAATGAAATAAAGTGAGGATGGATCTATTAGCACCAAATAGTATCAAAAAGACATCAGGCAAAATACACACCATAAATACTCTGGAATTGGATCAACTACAGCAAACAGGTCCCAAAGCAAAAACAAGTATAAAGTTACTTCTTCTTGGCAGTCTTCTTAACTGCAGTCTTCTTAGGTGCAACCAATGCAGTCTTGGTCTTCTTAGGAGCTTGTGCAGGCTGCTTTGTGTTGGTTCATCTCTTTCTTTTACCTCTTGATTGCTTGTGCCTTCACCATTTGGTTGAGTTGGTGGTGCAAATTCAGTGTTGCTACCCCCATCTCCTTCAGCTCTCTTGCTCTATATCAAAAGTAACTGGAGATGGTTAGAATGCAAGCTACTAAATAAAACACTAATTTTCTGATAGCACATTAACACAAACCTGGTTGGTGCAACTTTTTGAATTGTGACCTTTTCCTCAACACTTTCCACAAGTTACTTGAGCCTTCCTCATGCCTTTCCCTACTTTGGATTTACCTTCAAAAGGTTGTTTGTGTCTTACCATCTTAGGTCTCCCCTTTCCTTTTAACAATTGGTGGTTGACAAACCACATCTCTTGACTCCAAATCAGCAGGCTAGAATTGATGTTGGGGGATAGGTTGGATCATGGCTTCATATGCTCTCAAGTAAGCTGATTTGGTATGGTTTTCAGAGATGTATGCCTCACCTTCCTCCCTGTTATGAGTTATAGCAACCCATGCATGCCTACATGTGATTCCTGATATATCCCATCTCTTGCAATCACAACTCCACCCATTCAAGTCAACAATGAATCTGTAGTTATAATCATGCACCTCATACTTTGTATTGCATTCACTAACAAGTCTCATCTTTGCTAGTGTTCAACTTCTTAAGTACCTTAGGCAGTACAATAGCAGTTGAAGCCAACCCCCTTTTCCTCCTTTGTGCCATTCTATTCATGATTTGACACCTTAGATTTTTCATGAAACTGAGAATAGAATGAGCTCTTATGGGATCTATCCAACTATTAAAAGACTCAGACAAGTTGTTTGTCACATTATCCACCTTAGGGGATGTATCAAATGCATGCCTACTCCAAAATGTAACATCTATATTTTTCAATCATTCATAAGTAGCCACATTTGCATCTTTAATTCTATTCATACATTTATTGTATCCATACAGAGTATAAGCTGTTGATGCTTGCCAAAAGTACGTTCTCAAGTCAGATGATGGGAACTTCAGCTTGAAGTTATTATAGATATGTTTAGCACATTTTCTATTGATAACATGAGGTGTTTGCTCCTTGATGACTTCCACAAGTCCCTGCCCAATGATAGAAATTGAGAAAAATCAGACAAGAGCAAGCATATAGCAAACAATTAGTTTCAGAAGTTTGAATAAAAAATGCAAAGGTAACAATTAGTCTACCTTTTGCCTGTCAGCCATGAAATGCCATTTCCTGGCAGGGTCAAATCCACCAAACATATGCTCAAGGCATTGAATAAAAAATCCCTAACTAGCTTTGTCTTCAATATCTACAACAGCTACAACAACTAGGAATATACCTCCCTCAGCATCCATCCCAACACAACTCAGAAGTCCACCACCAAGCCTTCCTTTCAAGTGGCAGCCATCAAAAAATAAAAATGGGCTACACCCAGCCACAAAGCCATCTCTCAGGGCATCCAGTCCTAGGAAGAAATTGTGAAAAGTAGGTTGTAGCAGAGTTGGAGAAGGATCAAACTTCAACTCAATAAAAGATCCATTATTGATTCTTCTTATCATGTCACAGTACTTAATTGGAATGCCTCGGCTGGATTTCCACCAATAATTTTATGTGCCTTTTGTCTTGCCCTCCAGACCTTCATGTAGTCAACATCAATCTTGTGCTTATCCTTGATCCAAGCAGTTAATGGTTTAATCTTGATGTTGGGATAATTTTCAATTCACTACTATCTTCTTAGACAACCAATTAGCATCCACTTCCCTTGGATCTGATCTCCTAATGCATTGATGTTTACCCTTATATGATTTTATCATCATACACTTCCCTTCAACCCTTGAAGCATGTAACCTCCACTCACATCCTTTGCCTTTACAACATATGGCGAACCTCTGCTCATCATTTTTAATCATTTCAGCAATGAACCCCACCCTTATGATGTATTCCTTTGCCCTCTCCCTTAACTGCTATTTACTTGCAAAAACCTGTCCCTCAACAAACTCCCTATCCCATTCATCTACAGCTTCGAACTCATCTTCTACACCTTCCTCCACTTCTATTGGAACCTCATCTTCAAATTCACTATCTTCCTCATCCACAGTTGTGTTTCCTGTGCCCCTAGGTCTACCACCTTTATTCACCACATTTTCAGCTCCACCATCTCCCTGCACCCCTGTATCACTACCACTATTTGCCTCATCCATTGGTTCATCCTCACTCTCACCATCACTCCCAACATACCTGACAAACCCAATCTTCTCATCCTCACTCTCATACTCATAGGTGTGTTGTGGCTCATCATCTTCACAATCAATATCAA
>JAYMSP010005235.1:0-14135 GCA_036897095.1 Plantago elongata | reverse complement strand
GAAAATTATTGAAATTGGCTGATAATGGAAGACATGATATACTATAGCATACTCCCTCCGTTTCGATTTAGAAGTTTCGCGAGACCGAATATAAATTTTAGAAAAAATGATAAAGTAGGAGAAATAGCAAATAAAGTATGAAAGATAATGCATAAAATAGGGAATAAAATTTTTATTTAAAGAAGTGAAATTTTTATACTGAAACAGTTTAAGATGAAAATTGAGAATTTCAAATTGGAAAGGATTTGGAACGGAGGAGGGAGTACTTGCTATCAAGTTAGTGAGATGTCATCGTCCATATGAAACTTTGCTTTTCCAATTGCAGTACCATTAATTTATTTGCTTATTAATATTTCCACATATAATCTTGACTAGCAACAATAAATAGATAGATAGATATATTCTTATAAATTTCTTTCTCTGATCTCCATATACTCCTATTTACGTCAGACGAACAAGTCCACTTTTGAATGACATTATACTAGTACCATTCAACTCCATCAGATGTTAGCAGTGGCGGAGATAGGAGGGGTATACGGGAAGTTCGCCCCTATCAAAATTTGGAACCAAAATTTCTTTTTATATATAATATTTTCGTTTAAAATTTTACCTCTACAAATCCTTGGAAAATCTCTTTTATATAATTTTATCCCATTAAAATTTTAATTCAAGATCCATCCCTGGACGTAAGGAAGCAAACATTAGAGAATGAGAAATAAAAAGAGCTTTAATTCAGGATCCATCCCTGAACGTATGAGTATCATTTAAGAGTGTACTTTTCTTTTATACATCCCTACTACTTGAAAATATTAATTTTTTTAATTCGAACTTGATTATAAATATTCCGTACATGTATAATAATACTTGAATATTATATTTCCAAAAATAAAGTTATAATTATGACGCATTTAATTACATATACTATACTCATGGCAAGTTTATAAAAGTTTATAAATAATATCATTACAAATTTCCAAGAAAGAAGATAATCTTAAAATTTTGCAGGAATTTGATTACTTCTTCTTGTTGATCTATATAAGAAGCTGATCATACTGCTGCATCAATATTCCACACTGGTATTTTGCATCGAACACTTAGGTTTACTTCAAGCTGGCAAGACTCGTGTCATTTCTAAGCATAATTGCAGTCCTCCTCTACCTATCACATAAGTCTATACTACATGCTTAGTATTTTATGTTTTAAATATAATTTATTTGTGTTTGTACATTGTAATTAATTTGGACATTTGGTTGGATTAAATTTGATGCAGATTGTGCACTAATTCCATAAATGGAAATCAAAGTGGGATATCCAAACATGCATCGATGGATGCGTTCAAAAATACCCACAAACTCCAATATTTGGCTTGCAATGTGTTCTAATTTGGGCTAAGGCTTACAAATATCAATGTACCTACAGATGTCGATGTGCATAATGAACGAGATTCCATTGTCGTGAAATAATATAAGGCCGATATAATAGAGTAATGTGGTTATAAAAGTGTTTCGATCCATCCTTTGAGTTTTTCATACGAAAAATTAATTGATTTAAAAATTGTAATTGAAATTTTGCTTATATTCTCACTATAACTTTGCTTATTGTAATCTTTCATAAACTGAAAGAGAAGTTTGTATTGAATGGAATCTGAAGAAATTAGAAGAAAAACTAATGAACATTGAAGAAGAAACCTAAAGCTATTTAAAGAAGAAGAAACTAACTAGCTTACCAATTGTTTTTCACTGTAACTAACTGATGTACAACATTTTATACAGAGAATACAGTTCGTTGTTTTACTTAATAGAAACGTAAGCCTTTATAACACGACTTTTAAGCTGGCAGCTTCTTTCTTTTCTTCAGTCTTTGATTTCTTCTGTTCTTCTACTCATTCAATCTTCAATTCTTCTTCCTTCTTTGATTCTTTATCTTTACATCCCCCTCAAGATGAGAGTGGATATTCACCAATCCCAGCTTGAAATGAAAATGCTTGAATATTTGAGAAGGAAGAGGTTTGGTTAGAATATCTGCTAGTTGATCTTGATTGGAGATGTGAACAAGTTGTATTGTTCCATCTACAATCTTGTTTCTAACCACATGACAATCAATCTCTTTGTGTTTAGTTTTTTGGTGTTGAACTGGATTATGTGCTAAATGATATGCAGACATGCTATCAGTATATAAGATAGCAAGTTGTGTATGATTTATACATAAATCCTGAAGAAGGTATTTCAACCACTGCACTTCACATGTTGCTGATGTGAACAAGTTGTATTGTTCCATCTACAATCTTGTTTCTAACCACATGACAATCAATCTCTATGTGTTTGGTTCTTTGGTGTTGAACTGGATTGTGTGCTAAATGATATGCAGACATGCTATCAGTATATAAGATAGCAGGTTGTGTATGATTTATACATAAATCCTGAAGAAGGTATTTTCAACCACTGCTCTATATTCAGCTTATGTGCTTGATCTACTTACTGTAGTTTGTTTCTTGGATTTCCAAGATATTAATGAGTCTCCAAGAAACATGCTATAGCCTGATTACTGCATCTTGTATCTTGACAAGAAGCCCAATCACTATCAGTAAATCCTTTGAGTTGCAGATTGTTGTGTGCTGAGTAGAATATCCCTTGTCCAGGTGACTGCTTGAGGTATCTTAGTACATGATGTGCAGCTTCCATATGTTTATGAGTTGGACAACTCATAAACTGACTCAAACTCTGCAATGCAAAAGAAATGTCAGGTCTTGTAATTGTTAAATAAATCATTCTACCTACAAGTCTTCTATATGATTGTGGATCTGATAGAAGATCTTTCTCATCTTTGATGAGTCTTGTTTTAGCATCAAGAGGTACTTCAGCAGGTTTAGATGCCATATAGCCAGTTTCTTTGAGAAGATCAAGCGTGTATTTCCTTTGGCAGATGGAAATTCCTTTCTCACTTCTAGCTACTTCAATGCCTAGCATATACTTCAGCTCCCCCAAGTCTTTGATGGTGAATCTCTTATCAAGAAATGCCTTGACTGATTTAATTTCATCTAGGCTGTCACCTGCTAGAATAACATCATCTACATACACTAAAAGAGCTGTAAAAGAACCATTAGTAGATTTTATAAACAGAGAAATGTCTGCAGAAGATTGTTTGTAACCAATTTCAGTGAGTGAAGTCTGCAGTTTAAAATACCATTGCCTCCATCTTGTTTTAATCCATACAAGTTTTTCACAAGCTTACATACCTTATTACCTGCCTTATTATACCCAAGTGGTGGAGTCATATATACTTCTTCATCAAGATCTCCATGCAAGAAAGCTATATTAACATCCAACTTATGCAAATACCAACCTTTCACTGTTGCAATTGCTAAAATACACCTTATTGTTGTGAGTTTAACAACTGGAAAAAAGGTTTCAAAATAATCTAAACCATTCTCTTGTGTATACCCTTTAGCTACAAGTCTAGCTTTATATCTTTCAATGGTACCATCTGCATGAAACTTTACCTTATATACCCACTTACAACCTATACAATTTTTATTTTCTGGTAAATCAACTAATTCCCATGTTTTTGTTCTTTCTAATGCCTCAAGCTCAGAGTTCATTGCTTTAATCCATTCAGGATTCTGACATGCTTGTTTATATGTTTTAGGCTCATTTATATTAGTTATAGCTGCAGTGAAACAAAAATACTCATGAGATAGTCTTTCAGCTGAAATATAATCAGTTACGGGATACCTGACCACTGACTTTGCTGTAGCTGCTCTTGAATGATCTACAGATGGAGGTAAAGTGTAGTCATACAGTTTTAAATGAGAAGATACTTGTATTTCTCTTGTTGATCTTCTCAAATTTTCAACACTAGTTGATGTATTATCAACTGATAACTCTGCAGTGTTGGTTTCTCCATTGATCTGCTGCTGCAGTTCATTTATTTCCTCAATTTCAGCATTATCCATGTAATGCTCTTGAGCTACAATGTTATCTTCATTCACCTGTCTATTAGACTTGATACAACCATCAGTATTTTCAACAATATCATTTGCAGACACAGGTGTAAATATTGGTTTGAAACCACTGAACTCATCAGAAATTTTCTGAAAAGGAAATTCATGCTCAATGAATTGAACATGTCTAGATATAAATATTGTTTAGTATCTAAATTTAACAACTTATAACCTTTGAAGCATAATGAATATCCAAGAAATACACATTTAATAGCTCTTGGATCAAATTTGGTTCTATTAGCCTGCAGTGTTGATGCATAACACAAGCTACCAAATACCTTGAACAGTTTATAGTCAGGTTTCATGTTACACAAAACTTCAAATGGACTCTTACCCTGCAAAATGTTAGTAGGTAATCTATTTATAATATAACATGTTGTAAGCACACAGTCAGACCAATATTGAAGAGGTAAACAAGACTGAAACAACAATGCTCTAGCAACTTGCAACAGATCTTGATGTTTTCTTTCAACTCTGCCATTTTGTTGAGATGTTTCAACACATGATCTTTGATGTATAATGCCTAAAGATGTGTAAAAATTTATCAAATTAAACTCAGGTCCATTATCTGTTTTTATACATTTTATTTTGCAGTCAAACTGAGTCAAAACCATGTTGTAAAAATGAAACATATGTGTCTTAACTTCTGACTTATAAGTCATGAGATACAACCATGTACATCTTGAGTAATCATCAACAATTGTTAAAAAAAATATCTTTTTCCTGAATATGAAGGAGTATGAAATGGTCCCCAAATGTCAACATGTATCAAATCAAAAGCATTTGCAGAAATCTTCTTGTTTTCATTGAAACTGAGTCTTTTCTGCTTACAAAAATGACATATATAACACACAAAATGTGAATTACATTGTACATTTGAGTATTCAGGTATATCAACAATGTTGGTTACAGAAGAATGGACTAATCTCATGTGCCAAAGTTTAAAAACATCTTGCTTGTTACATTTTACAAAGTTGACAGCAGGTTGAACATTTGACAAGTTGATAATTTCCTTTGACATGTGATATAATCCATCAGTGAATATACTATATCCAATCACCTTTCTTGTTGTTATGTCTTGCAAATCACAATGATTTTTATAAAAATGACAACTTAGATTTTCAAAATGAGTTAAGTGTGGTACAGATACTAAATTAAAAGTAAATCTAGGCACAAACAAAACATTATGAAGTGTTAACTTGTTTGATATCCTTACTTCACCACTTTTAACTGCAGTGATTCTATCACCTGTCGGTACATTGATATCTATCTCAACATCAATAACTTTACATGTATAAAAGCTATAATCACAAATCATGTGATCTGTAGCACCTGTATCAAGTATCCACACATTATTTTGCCCTGCTAACACACTTGAAGCTAATGCATATTTAGTTTTACTAGTTTCTGAAGTAGATGGTACTTCAGATAATGCAACAGCTACTTTGTGGATAGGACTAGAAGAACACTGTTGTTGAGCCACCATCTGATGTTGCTGCTGAAACTTGGTAAATTCAATGAACTGGTTGTACAAATCAGTACTCATATCATCAGCTACAAACTGATGTCCTTCATGAGCAGTTTCAATCATTGCAGCATTAGCATGATGCTGACTTCCACTGTTTTGTTGATGGATGAACCTTTTACCAGTACCTTTCCTTTGCCATCCAAGTGGATACCCAATGATCTGATAGCATGTTTTCATTGTATGCCCTATGGCACCACAGTGTGAACACTTGAGTTTATCCTTGTCTTTGTTCTGAGACTTGAAGCAATTGGCATTTTTCACCAAACAAACTGCATTTTCAGGCACTGCAGTTGATTGTTTGCTCATCATTGCCATGTATTCTTCACCTGAATGCATATTCTCATATGAATTGAGCCCTCTTTGCCCCTCTTCTTGCAACAAAATAGAGTATATCTTCACCAGTGAAGGAATGGGAACTTGCATCAAAATCTGACTTCTAATAGCAGCATATATGAATCATTTAAGCCTACTAAAAACTTGATTACTCCATCTTTAAGTTGAGTAGCTATTAAAGCATCACTTCCACCACATGTGCAAGTACTTACAGGCCTTAGAGCCACAAACTCATCCCACATTTTCTTGAACTGACCATAGTAAACTGACACAGTGCTAGCACCTTGTTGAATTGAACTTAATGACTTCTGCAGATGAAATACTCTAGGCCCTACACTTCTAGTGAGCCTAGTCTGCAGTTCCAACCACAACTCTCTAGCAGAAATAGATCTCAAATGAGCTGAACGAATATCTTGAATGCAAGAATTCAATATCCAAATGCGTACTAGAGCATTTGCTCTTTTCCACGCAGCAAACAATAATGGAGTAATAAATTTATCTAGTACAGAGATCGTACCATCAATGAAGCCCGTTTTTATTCTTGACATCCAGTGCCATCATAATATGTTGGCTCCATGATTGATAGTTGACTTCATCAAGTTGCTCAAGAACAATAGCAACTCCAGGTTGATCCGAAGACTACAGATAGAACGCAGAAGACGGCAAATCAAGCCCAGCTTCCAGTGGATGAACGTGACGACGATCACCACGATCACCAACTCCAATCATTGAAACGTTATCACCCATGGATAATCAATAAACGAACACAAAGAACAGAGAATCACAATCAAAGGCGAAACACAAACACAGCGGAATTAATCAAAGAATCTCAGTAAAAACCGTAACCAATAGCTAAACTGATACCATGTAATCTTTTATAAACTAAAAGAGAAGTTTGTATTGAATGGAATCTGAAGAAAATTATAAGAGAAACTGAAGAACATTGACGAAGAAACCTGAAGCTATTTAAAGAAGAAGAAACTAACTAGCTTACCAATTGTTTCTCACTGTAACTAACTGATGTACAACATTTTATACAGAGAATACAGTTCGTTGTTTTACTTAATAGAAACGTAAGCCTGGCAGCTTCTTTCTTTTCTTCAGTCTTTGATTTCTTCTGTTCTTCTGCTCATTCAATCTTCAATTCTTCTTCCTTCTTTGATTCTTTATCTTTACACTTCACATTACAATAGTAAACATCATTGTTTGAATTGTCAAATTCCCTACACTTGCACCTTAATCATCTACAGCAACATCTCATAATTTTTCAAGCAGATATGTACGCGTTGCATTATTGACAAAGACACATAGCCTGTCACACCAGGTACCGAGTACTTGTATACTTCTTGTACAGCATTTTTACGTGTGCATGTACAACACATTAAAACATCAACTAGTCCATCATGTAGCAAACTTACTACCGACACCCCCCAGCAGCAAACCCGATTTTGGAGCTTCCAACATCATATGCAATGTCAAATGTTTGCTGCTGAGTGTTCCCAATAATAGCAGGAATCCCACCTGAGTTACCTGCAAATGCCAAGCATGTTGTTCCTTTCTCCACTTCTATGATGATATTATGTGGAGTCAGGTTTAACTCTGCCCCTCCACCAAACATAAACTGGACTGCAGGCACAGCTGTAGATATCGCATCAGAACTCCCTTTGAAACAAGCATCCAGTATCGAAAATGGATCGGTTTTTGGATACTTGGCCGATATGATCTTGACAAGCTCATCGCGGAGGGCCAAATAGACGGGTGTCGCCAACCGTGATATCGTGGTGCCTGAATCAATGATTGTGGGAACGTTGTACGCTGATGATCCGATTGGTAATGGTTTCCCTGCTACAGATATGGTCGATATCCTGAGGAAGTAGAGGCTGGAATCACGAGAGTCAGTTATCATCGGCGTGAACTTGTATGCTGAATTTGAAGGGGTTCCAATAGACAGGAATCCTCCGCTCCCTGTTTTACCCAATGGCGTGGCGCTCGGAAGACAGTATGAGAACGCTTTCCCATACTTGACCGACAGTTGGGAGAGCATTGAGAGCTCGTCTTTCGCCAAGCCAACTAAACCGGCTGCCTTCCCGAATAGGCCGTCATTATCTTGACCACAGCCAAACACGAAACCAGGAAGCGACTCTGAGCCAAGGATGAGGGAGTCTTTGCTCAGGAATCCGACAGAGTGCGACTGGTCACCATATGTAGCGGTATATAAGCACAAATTTGAAGCCGTGCACATAGGACTGTTTAGTGTAGCCTTGGTTAAAGAAGAGCACTGACTTGTTCCGCATAATAGCTGTTGATATGTACTCGAAGATGGAGGGTTGAAAGGGACCCCGGTCTGCGGGTGGCAGTAGACCACACAAGGCTTGCACTGGATCCACGAGAAAGAGCTCCCGGTATCCACAACCACGAGATGATACGTTGCTGGGCTTCCAATCCCAATTCTCGTATAGTAATTCGCGATTCCAAGTGATATACCAGGGTTAAGTGGAACTTTAACAGGCTTTGAATCGGCCAAGATTACTGAGCCTGTCAAAGAGGAGGTGGCAAGGGGTTGGAGTGTTGTTAAGTTTTGGTTAGTGAGTCTGGAGTGGAGATAGTTCACACGAGCATCATCGTGAGCCAGAGCATCCGAGAAGGGCATGGAAATGTCCGAGTTCTGTATCGAGTGAGAGAGTTCCCGGACATGGTATAACGTAGGTGCAACCCAGGATGCTTAATCTGATCTGCATGATATAATGTAGTTATTGAAAACAAGAACTCAGACAAACATGTTAAAACTAATGCATTTATCTAATGATCTACAGAGTTATATACCTTGATGAATATCTCTAACAGAAGTACTAGTTCCTGTGAGCAAGACGAGAACTATCAGAGGGAAAAGCAGACCCATATCTTTAAACTTGTTAGAAAACTAAGAGAAGTTTCAACTTGGTATTGGTAAAATATGACCACAGCAATAGGGAATTTAAAGCAAAAGCATTATAACCAAATGACGTTTGCATAATGCTTGATATGACGTTCTAAACTGAAACATGAGGCTCACATTTGAGCCTCATGAATCTGGACAATCTGCGTGATTGAGGCCTCTATTTGCACCTTTACTACGGACCCATATCTTCATTAAAGATGATAGAACCTTCTAATTAAACTGAATATGGTAACTAATTGAGTTATGGTACTTTCCTAACAGCTAATCTTAACTCATCTGCTTGTGCATAACGCAAAGCAAACCCCATACATTAGGTGATGGATGTGTGCACATGATGTTCAAAGACGCGTGTAATCTCAAAAGAGTTTGTTTCCGAGGCCCGAATTATTGATCAGCATAAGTTCAGAAACTGTAGACTGCGCCAAGATTTGTGCTTTAGTTTAAATGAAAGGAGAATGGGAAGGTGTTAGGTGACAAGTCACATTCAGAGATGTCCAAGAAGTATGCATTCACATTATTTGAAATGTGCTTATCATAACTTCCAAAGCTAAAGGCATGTAATGTAATGTTCAAGGAGAGCCCATGTGGGACTCTTGTGTTTATACTAAAATCTTTCCAGGTCCAAAATGAGTAGTTGTATTTATCAGTAAAACGGATCTAAGTCCTGTGAGTGCATGGGACTTTACAACAATTGACTAAAAACCACTAAGCACCAATAAATAGATCAACTTATCTGGAAAACAAGAAGTTGAGACCCACTTTGCAGAGGAATCATAAAAAAATCCACACACAGTAATGTTCCAGGAAAAGTAAGTACTAAATCCTCATTGTCCAGACTCAAGAACCAACAAAAGGTCAATCATCTCAATCATTCATTTTTATTTACCTGAATTAGCTTAGACAATAGACAGTACTTCTCAAGCAATTTCTAGATTGATTTTTCAGTCAACATATATAGTACTGCAAGATTTAAATCTGAACAAACCAGAGCAATAAGTAAAGAGAACAACATTACAAGGCGTGTATATTAAAGAAAGATATGTGTAACGCTGCATTATGGATCTCTCGTTAACAGACTACAATCTACCGTCTGAAAGCATTGCTATCTGTTGCTGATCTCCCCTGTTGAAGGTAATGCGTTCTGCGTCGAACACTTTCCTCAATAGTAGAGCTGCCTCCTTTCTCAGCCCCATAGACGCTCTTCTGAGCAGCATGAAGGAAGTTTCTTCCTAAAGATGCCTTGTCACGAACAGCTTCCTGAGCATCGGTATCTTCTGCTTTCTTGAGCCGTTTCCATCTTTGCTCCTCATGCTTCTCAGCATCCATCTGCATTTCCCTTAACTTTGCAGCCCTTTCTTCATCTGAAAGTTTAACAGGATTCCGAGGCTTGTTAGTTGGCCCGCTTCTTGGAGGCTTATCAGAAGAACTAATATGATTTGGCCTGTCATTACGAGAGTCCAAAGGACGCTCTGAGGAGTGTTCTCTACTCTTCATTTCATAATGACTATTCCTTCTCATTCGGTCACCATCACTTTCTTCGGGCTTGTTACTTCGAGATTCGACATGCCGTTCTGAACGATATTCTCTACTTTTCGTGTCATGACGACTTTTCCTTCTCATGCGGTCATCATCAATCTCTTCATACTTGTTATTTCGAGATTCAGAATGTCGTTCTGGAGACTGCTCTCTATGTTTAGAGTCATAACGACTTCTACTCATTTGATGATCTTTACTTTCTTCATACTTGTCGTTCCGAGATCCAACATGCCGTTCCGAATAATTCTCTCTACCTTTAGAGTCATAACGTCTCCTCTTAGTTTGTTGCTCGTCATACAGTTCTTCATGCTTAGGCCTCCGGTCAATGGACTCCTTGTCATTATATTTCTTTCTGCGAGTATCACCCTCATGGGGTTCTTCATCTGAGGTATGCATTTCCTTATGAGAATGAATTTCAGATCTTGAACCCCTTTGACGACTCTCCTTTTGTTTCTCTACACCGGTTCCTTCAGAGTCTGACTCATTTTCTGATGATGAATGTTTACAATGTTTAGACTTCTTCCCGTGCTTCTTTGAGCTATGTTTCTTTGTCTTCTTCTCCTTCTTTGATTCTACCTGGAAAAGGACAATCAAGCTTAATCAGTTTGAGCACCATTATAATTTAGAGTATACTGCATACAGTATTTGAAAAGCTCCAGTATGATTTGAAAATATAGGGAAGATAAATTTTGTTCCAACTAAGGACAATGAAATTAGAATCTGGGATATATGGAAAACTAACGATGATATTCCCCGAGAGAATAGGTAAACTCTATGTTCTACATTCCGAGCATCTAAAGTGAAAAAATCTCTAGAACAAAACCACTTTTCCATCTTCACTAAACAAAAAAGGGATCCTATTTCGGCTACTACTGTACACTTGCAGAACAAATATGTTCAGTCCTCAACTTATTGTCTAGTCATGATTTTTAACATGAAACAGAGAAGTCACATAAACATTTACAGCAATATCACGTACAGGTACTTTTGAGATTCAGGTGAGGATAAAAGTGTCCTGCATATTTGTTCTCAAGTCAAATTCTTCACCAATCACAAACTGGTTTAATATGAGCACTCGCCCAGTAAAGAAACCTAAGCTACCGATGTCAACAGTGAATTACATAGAAATTACAACCATATGCCATAACAAAGATATTTAAAACAACTCATACCAGGATAACCTAAGGTCTTCATAGAATTGTGATAGTTGTCTTAAAGAATATACAGTTCTTTCATCTACGGTTTCATTTAAAGGTACTATTCATCAGCTGAATGCTTCTACTACAGACTCATTTAGCTCAAGTTCTGAATATTCACGAATGCTAAAACCTTCCATAATCCTGCATAGTTTTTCAAAGATAAATATGATAACAAGAACATCCTAATGAACCTAGGGACAGAACAAACAAATCACACCCCGTATTGAACAGTTCTTACGCAGGTAGCAAAGTTTATTAACAGGTGTTCCTACAGGACTGGTGCATTATTTCCATAAGTCGGACTTGTACGCAGGTAGCAAATTTAATTAAGAAGTGTTCCTACTATTTATCACGCACATTCTACCATCAACGTATGTTTTTACTCAAAATGTCAGCACCAGTAGGTAAAGTATAATCTCAGCTCCTCCACATCTGATTATGATACAACTAGAAACTCATGTTTCATTAAAATGCACGTAAACAAACCAAAATAAACAAACAGCAGTACATGACTACATATCCCAGCGAACTTACCGACTTCCGAATCATAGCCATTTGTACGGGGTTATTCTTCACCCGAGCGAGCGCCTCCTGTTCCCTCTGCCGTATCAAAAGTAAAGGATCCGAATGAAGTTTCCTCCAGGCATCATTTGCCGACTGAGGCTTGGTATCCTCAAACAGTGCCCCTGGAGTTGCCTGCACCTTCTCCACCGCAACAGACGGTACAGCATTCGCTTCAGGAGGAGGAGCAGTCTTAGGCAAAGAATCAAGCTCTTTGAAACTAGAACCACTTCCTTTCCCCACGGCCAATCCCGATTCATACAGAAACTCCAACCGCTCTTGCCTCCTATTGTCAAACACAATAACAAGTTAGTAATAATCAGCAATTGAAAGAGTAAGTTGATGATCCAAAACCCTAACAGGAAATTCAAATTGGGGAAATTCAATTAGCAGAAGAGAAACTAGAAGGGCAAAGATCGAAGAGTTACGGGATGAGTCCGGCTTGTTCCTGAAGCTGGCGAAACTCGGCACGCTCACGTTCCTCGTGAATCTGCTTGCGAAGCTCCTCGAGCTTTTTCTGCTCAGCGTCGTGCTTTTGCTCGGCTTTCCATACGTTCTCGATGTTCCGAAGGCTTCCGGTATGCCAGCCCTTCTTGTTCAGAAATTTCATACCCATGGTGATTGATTGGGGGTTTTCCGACTAAGAGAGGGGGAGAGATTTGTTTATGGCGTGGTGACGATTCAAGTAATGAAAATAAGGTGGTAAAGGGAATACCTTATATATCTGGACCAGTTTCCAAAATTACAAATCTAATCTGAAAAGGTCCCAAGAAAGGTTCGGCATTTTACAACTAGTTAAACACATAAACAAATATCGGGGAGAAATTATTAAAAGTAAAAACGTCTTCAAAGTATTTAAGGTAAAAATATAAAATTACCGTATAGTTTGTTGAAGACTCATCGTATACAACATTGGTGTTAGTATCATATATGTAATTAGATAGATCGATGCAACACGACCCTATTAAAACCCGACAAATTAGTTATGTAGGGGTACAAGGTTGGGTTCTACATTTGTACCTGTCCAAAACTCGCATTTGCCCAATAGTCAACCCGCTCTAAGATAAAAACATGGATCCAACCCGTACATAACTCGATTTGATTCGACCCATACCCAAATTTACCCACGATCAGCCTATAATCCGATCTGGCACAAATTGTCCTTATGGTGCAGGGTGGGAACCAACACCATCCCCAACACGAGCATAAAAAAATTTGTGACAACATAGAAAATTAATTTAACTAATCAAAAAAATTCTTGTCGGGGAAAAGGTGGGATCACCAATAAATAATTCGGTAAAAACATGTGACGTTTTTATTTTTTAAATAAAAATAATTCATCTAGGATAGGGTGGGTGCCCAAAAAAAAAATTGCAAATAAAAACATTGAAAAATTATTTTGTAACTTTTTTTAGCCGAGGGTAGGGTGGGTGGGTTACCAAACCTAACCTCTCATCTGACTAAAAACATTTCGTCGCAAAAAAACATGTGGGCAAGGCCGCATGATTCAAAAAATAAAAAATTAATACATCGTATACGATATGTCTAAGTTGACAAATAATTTAAAATCAAATGTGAAAAAAATTATTGTAGCGCCCCAGATCTAGTCCAGACGTCAAGGGTCGTGACGAATATTCCAAATACACATTTATTAAAATATTACAATCTTTTTATCCGTTACACA
Organism: Plantago elongata; assembly: GCA_036897095.1. NCBI lineage: Eukaryota > Viridiplantae > Streptophyta > Magnoliopsida > Lamiales > Plantaginaceae > Plantago > Plantago elongata. The sequence continues at coordinate 356 of JAYMSP010005235.1, read as the reverse complement.
CCGTATGTACGGGATAAGTAAACTGAAAATAGAAATAGAAAACACACGTCTAACTAGAACTGCAGCAGCGGAAATTTGCCAATTGTCCGACTGTCTGAACTACGAGCCTGTCCTCGTGCTCAAAATCTGGGAAAGCAAATTATTGAAACAAAGGGAGTGTCAGTCAAGAAGACTCAGTGAGGATAGTCAAGCATGCATGAAATGCGTATGTAAATGATAAATGTGGCAAACCAACACAACGCACTGATCAGTCATTTTAACACTTTTTTTCGGAATTTTCAGTATCACTCACTTCAGGGTCGTCACCCAAGTTGTTTGCACAGCAACACTTCAGGGTCGAAACCCAAGCTATTTTC
>JAYMSP010005234.1:0-14136 GCA_036897095.1 Plantago elongata | reverse complement strand
TTCACTTGAACATTGTAAAGAGGAAATCACTTAGTATGTTAGTCTAGTTAAACTTGTATAGGATTGTTTAGGTCTCTGGTGTAATTTTTTTGTTTCGAAGATGACCGTGAAGAAGAATCGTAGCAATGGAGTTTAATCGAAGATTTGAAGATTGTGCGAGTTTAATGAAGACACAAGGGATTAGTCTCCTCTGGAATGATATGTTTTATCATTCCAGAAAGCCTTGTATAGTGCCTTTGCATATTACACCTCTCTGAAGATTTGTCATTCTGAGTCAAGGAGCATGCTAGCTTTCTGATGAGCACATGTTTCCGTTGAGACTACAGGACAAGAAATAGTACAGTGTATTAATTACACCGACTGAAAAAGTTGATTCCAGAAAGTCCTCTCCAAAAAACGAGATAGTGACTTTTGAGTACTTAGTAATTAGGACAACAAGAGAGTCTAAGCTCCAAGTAAACATCCTAATAAACTTGTTTTCAAGTCTTCAAGAATAACTTAGGTTTCAGAAACCTTAAGTTCTTCAGCATCTTCTTCTTCTTCAGTGTCTTCTGGATCATCTGGGATCAACCCTCCTGCAGTCTTCAACATATTCATAAAATAACCTTTTGACAAAGAGCTCTGTCTTTCTAGCTAAATTACACATCTCTTTGTAAGTTTCATCAGGATTTCTATGATTCTCCAGATATTCTCTGTTTGACTTGATGAAATTTTTCACCCAAAATAATTTTCCCCAAACCCAAGCATGGTTGATCTTCTGCATAGATAACTCAAAATACTTGTAAATTTCTTCACAGTATGCAATGTCATCCAGACATTGATCCCTTGTCATGCAGAATGACTTATAGGCCTCAACACCTAGTTTGTTATGCTTGCTGAGAGTACCATCCAACTTTCTGGTGTTTTGTGTACATCATATGGCTTTGGATAAGGCCATGTATAATATAATCGGTTACTCTTAGCCTCAGTCCTTATTTAAACCTCAAAGTTAAGCCACTTGTGAGCATGCTTAGGATTAAGCAGTGTAGGCTTATTGGTTCTACATTCCATCATTTGCATGTAGATATGATCTGGAAACTTCTTGTTTAGTAGCAAATGTTGTAGCTCAAGAATCCAGTACCCATTCTGGAGATGTATGCATCTGTAGGATGATTGGCAGTCATTAGTCTTTACATACTCAATCTGAGCAGCAACTGGTCTTTCTTCTTCTTGTTTTTTCTCTTGAACTCTACCAAACTGCAGATTCCTACGCATTCTTCGATTTATTCCTTTCTCCATTTCTACTGCTTGTTTTCTGGGGTGTGTGCTGGAAGATCCACCTTGGACTGACTTGGTGTTTCCAGAAGGAGTTCTAGCAGCTATTGGTTTAATGGCTAGAGGAGGTTCATGTAGGCTATCCACTCTTCTTCTCTTATGCAGTGGATGCTCATCTATATCAGTCTCATCATCATCATCATCATCATCATCATCATTGTCATTGTAATTCCTGAGTGAAGACTTACAGGTTTCCTCCTTGTCCTTTATTTCTCCTTCTTCTATTTTTGCTTCTTCTCCAGAAGGCTTAGTACCTTCAGATATAACAAGGGCCTTGGAACCCCTAGTTATTTTCCTTTGAGTCCTTTGTGTTGGTCCTTCTGGTTCTTCAGAAGGCATGTCCTGCTATAGAACTTGACTTGTGGAGGGGACTTGTTTCCTCTTCCTTCCTCTACCTCTCGGGTAGTTCTCTCTTCCCCCATAGTCATGAGTGACTAACTCAAACTTACGTAAGAGTGAGACAGAGACTCAAAGTTCTGCTGCAAGTTATTGTGCACTTGTACTAACTTCTGAACTTCCTTTATGAGCTCTACATTTTATTGAAGGAGTAATTGCTCCTTGTGGTTAAGCTCTTCCACCGGACCCAACATAGACTCTGCCTTCATTATGGCATATTGGGCTTCTTCAAGTGCCCTGTTGTCATTGTTGCAGTCTTCATCCTTAACCATGCCTAAGTCTTTCTGAGATAAAGAAATGTTTGTGGCTTTATGCAGTAGAAGATTAGCAACTGCTTGTAGGTTAGTTGGTACAAATTCGAGTACCTTTGAACCTTCAACAACTAAGTCGTTTCTGAGCGCCTGAAACACTATGCTCCTTCCGAGATATTTCCCGTTTCTGGAAGTTAAGGCTAGCGATGAAAAGATATGTGAGCAAGAAGTGATCTCTTCAGATGAGATAACAATATCTCGTCCTCTTCTGGTGCCATTCCTTGTGTTTCTTCATCATCATAAATGCTCAACACTACTTGATAATCATTGTGAGCAAGCTCAACAATCATTTTTTCTTTCCCTTTAATGCTGGCTTTCTGAGACGATGGCTCCATTGGTCTATCTGATGCTACCTTAGCATCATGCTCAGTATCATCCATCACCAGAGCGTCCAACTCTGCAACCGTGACTTCGATGTCTTTCTTAATCTATAGCTTCTCTTCAAAGAGTGTTCTCTCCTTGGCGTTCTCTGCCTCAATTATCAGCAATTGGGCTTGCTTGGCATCAATCCGAGTTTGGTACACCTGATTGAGCTTGGTCTCTTCTTTCAACATTTCTCTGAGTTTTAAAACTCTTGATTCAACAGCCACTAAGTCTTAAGATTATTCGGCTTGTTGATCTTGTGCATTGTTATTGCTTTGTTGGTTTGGACCTTCTTGGTTAGCTGGAGGTGGTGATGTTTCTGATGATGGTGGTTTCCATTGAGTATAGTCCTCAGCAGTTGGAGTATATGTTCCGACGTCTCCTTGTGCCATTCCACCTATCCCTGGTGGACCATCATCATTGTCATCTTCAGAATGATCTTTATCATCACCTTCACCTCTCTTTGAGCGATCCTCTAAGGAGTCTTCTACATTATTTTCATCAGTTTCCTCCTCTTCATCGGATACCAGATCGATTATCCCAGGAAATGTAATTCGCAGCCCATTTACTTCCTCCTGCTCTGAGGGATAAACTTTGAGCTTCTGGGGCAGCACTGGATTTTGTGCCATTTCTTGTCTGGTCGCCACATTAGCTACATTGAAGGCGCTCATCAGCTTCTTTCCAAGATGATAAATAAAGTCTTCATCCATCATTTTGTAAAAGGAGAACTCTGGGAATGTCTTGTGAATGTAATTCTCCAGATCAAAAGCTCTTGCCCTCCTCTCAGGATGCTCAATCACTTTGGCCAGCTCTGTAAGATCAACTTGTCTGAGTCTTTACCATTGTCTAAAGCATTTGAGATGACGATTCAGAGTGATTGTTTCAAAGACTTTCTTCAAATCGAGTGGAGCTTCCACATCGATGACTGGTAACTCTTGAGCCTAAAAGAAATGGTTTCAAGTTAGTTTTATTCAAACTAACTTGTGGTTATCTGAGCTTGAAAAAAATTTAAGTTTCTGAGCATACCTGTGTGTCTACACTAGGCTCAATGACTTGAATTTCTGGAGCAACTGGTGCTTCAGATATCGAGGCCAAAGGAGTGACTTCTTCCTCTTGTACAATTCTTTCTTCTCGAGCATGATAACTATAATCAAACTTAGAGATTTATCGCGGAAGGGTTTGAAAGACAAAAGTGTCTGAGAATTCACTTACTTCTAAGTTAGGAAGCTCAGAGACTATTCTTTCAGAAACATGAGTGGCTTCTGGCATCCTTTCTGGAGACTTGGCAATCTCTGCCTGGTCTATCTCCATAGGTGCTGCAGAGGTTGCCAGATTTTCCTCAACGACCTTTTCTTGAGTAGAAACTTATTCCAAAAAGAAGTTTGATTAAGAAGTGTGAAAATTAGTTCAAGAGATACAGAAAGACATTGTTTTACATACCTCCACTACAGAAGGCTCAAGAGAAATTTCTTCAGAAGGCTTTGCAACCTATGGATTCTCTTGGACTTGTAGTGTTTCCACTACCTCATCTTCTTTCTCAGTTGTTGCCTGTTCAGAGACACTTGGAGTTAGATATGTACAAGAGTTATCTTAAGTATAAATTGTTTCTTTTTCATAAACAATTAGTTACCTGCACATCAGGCTGTGTTTCTTGTAAATTTGAGGTTGAAGGAACCTCTTCTTCAATCGGAGAGGTGGGTGCAGTGTCTTCCCCCTGCTCTGTGGTCTCCATGAAAGCCTGTAACAAATGAAGCTTAAGAGTAACAAGTTAATCATGAAAAATGTTTAACAAGTTAGATACAAACCACTTTGGCTACCTGTGATTCTTCAGGCACGTTGGCTTCCATTCCATGACTTGAAGTTTCTGGTACTTCGAGCCTTTCCTCGGCTTGAACACTTTGAGTTCCCGTCTCAGATGTTTGAGGAACCTACGCAAATGCAGGAATTTCTTCAGCAATGAAGTTTGCTGGGAACTGAATTGTGGAAGCAATCAGAATCTTCCATCAATCTGTCATCATTCACCAAACCTTCATCTTCCTGTTAGGGTGTGACTTCTTCACTTGCCTTTTTTGGGATTGCATCCTCTGCAACCTTTGCTTCTTGAGGCAGTGAAGCTGAGCTAGAGGCTCCACCATGAGTTTCTTTTCTTGATCTTTTCATAGCAAGAAGAAGTGGCTCATCATCATCAGACTCCATGTCGAGGTCTGGTACTGATTCATCGATCAAATTGTGCTAACTTGCAAAAACTTCTGGCATTTTGCCTAAGCTCAAGGATCTCCTATCTGACTTGGAGTCCTTCTGAGCTTGAAGGGGTCTCTGGGTTCAACTTCCTGAGTTGCCCTTTCTGGTTGAGGAGTTTCTTCAATAACTAGATGAATCCTCTTCCTAGACCTCGGTTTGTTAGTCCTTGGCTTCTTAACAATTGGGACCTCAACCTGCACCTCTTCTGCCGGTACTCCTTCTCTCTGAGCAACCAACTAATCCTTGGATTCTTGCTTAAAGGCATCCTCATATGCATGTCTATACATAGAGTTGGTCACTTGGATTTCCCTGTGCTCTCTGAGAGCAACTCCACATTTCTCCAACATGTAGCAAATCTTCAGACCATAGTGCATGTTGTCTTTGGTGTTAGCACGGCCTTTTACAACTTTGGGCTCAAACTCATTGACCTTGTTCACAAATTTCATGAACATATACTTCCCCCAATTAAAGAGGTTGTGTATGTTCTTCAGCTCCTTCTGGAGAATGGCCATTATCATCCATCGCTCCATGCTGACTTGGTCAATGCCTCCCTTTTCCCGTCCAAGCATCTATGCAGGATGCTAGCAAGCACATTTCAGTGCTCAAACAAATGTCGGGTCATGATGTCTCTCAGAATGAAAGATGAAGGGCAGTCCTCTATCTCGTTATTAGCAGCCTCTTCATAGAGTATCTTGACTGAAGAGATCAAGTCCTTGTCACTTGTGTTAACTCTTGTGTTAATCTCCCACTTAGTCCCACGGTTTCTGAGACGGAAGATTTTGCAGAAAGCATCACAATCAAGATGTATTTCTACACCTTGAACCTTCGATTTGATGAACGTTTCTTTAACTTCATTCACAGTCTTGGTGTAGACCTGGGAAGAGTTGTAAAACTCTACGACATCAACTAGAGATAATCTAGAAGGGGCGGCACAAAGGAATTTCTTCATATGAGCCTTGTTAAGCATCTTCATAATCAGATTCCTATCAAGAGTGGAGGTGATCGCCAAGTTCTTGTATTGCTCCACCATGTGCGTTCTCCAATTCATTCTGAGGTTGGAACCTAATCCTCTGGGTTGAAATTACCGAGCAAACGTTTTTTCAACACTTGCAAACCCCTATCTTCTCCTTGCTTTTCATCAGAAGAAGCGGTTGCAGCTGAGTTCTTGGTGAGGTCTTTATGGGTGCCATCTTATATAGAATTTCTGGGTAGGATTAAAAAAAGAGTGCTTGAATTCAAGAAATGTTAGATCTTTTTAGAAGACTAAGCAATACATAGAAGTTTAGCAGAAGGATTTGCAGAAAATTTAGAGTGTCTTTTTCTATTTTGATGCAAGTTAAAATTTCAGATTTGGTAAAGTGTTTGTCTCTTACTTGAATCCTTTATATATAGCAAGATAAAATACATAGATACATCTTACGTTCAGAAATCCGTGTATGTAATTGCGTACATTGCATCGGTGCGGTATACATTTCCACTTTGCATTAAATGCATCGTGGGCCCTGACTGTTTTCTCAACGCTTTATTCATCAAGGGATCTTGTCCACTTCGGCCTTTCTGAGACCTAGAATTCACTAGAACATATAATTGAGTTCTCCTTACAATGTATCCTATTCTAAGATCCCTACAAACAGGTGGTTCCCAACCAAATGTTCCCCCTGAGTTGTTCCCTAGCTTCTAAAGCCAAGTACTTCATGTACTCAAGATAACCTTGGAGCTTCTCCTTGATTTCCCAAACCAAGTACTTTATGTACTCCACGCCTTGATGGTATTGGTTATATGACGGTTGTCAAGCTACTCTTTAATAACTTTTCAGCTATTTTAATAGAGAGCTAGAAGAGATAACACTACTTAATATACTTGTTCAGTATATGGTAGGATTCTACTCTCTGACCCAAGTGTTGATATCCGTTTTGGAGAATGAACTTCAGAAAGGTGTCTGAGTGTTTAACTCTTTCACAGATAATCAAGCTCTTGTTAAGGTTCAGGACACTTACAACTACTAGTAATTCTTCGAGTTGTATAGTCGCAACTGTAAGCTTGGAGAACTGTAGTATAAAAGTATGAGCGTAGTTCGTGTGTGTATTTCTCAGCTTCTAAGTGTTAATATTTATAGATGAATTGGAGAGTCATTTGAATAGTATCCGTTAGACCTTCTCAAAATTCAATCCGTTGATATCTTGAAACAAGTACTCAGAAGTCACTTTCTTATTTTCAGAGAGGGCTTGCTTGATCGACTTTTCAGTCGGTGTAATTAATACACTGTACTATTTCTTTGTCATGTAGTCTCAACGGACACATGAGCCTTTTTGAAAACTAGCATGCTCCTTGACTCAATGATGTCATATATTCAGAGACATGTATCGTGTCAAATGCACTTATACAATATGCTTTCTGAACATAGTCTATCTGAGGAGACTAATCCTTATGTCTTCATCAAAATTGTGCAATCTTCTGTCTTCAAATCTTCGATTGAACTCCATTGCTAGGATCCTTCTTCATTGCCTTCTCAAAATATAAAATTACATTCAGAGACCTAATAATATTATTACATGTTTAACTAGACTAACATACTAAGTGATTTCCTCTTTTACAATGTTCAAGTGAACCAAGAGTACTAGTCACCTTTCTATACTAAAGATAAGTCATATGGTGATTGATCAAATATACTAACAAATATTCCTAACAATCCGTATCATACTCATCCCGTACTTCCTCAGGATGGAAGCAGTTCTCCAAATGGTCGATGTGACATTCGTCAGTTTTTCTCTTGACTAACATATCATCTACATAGACCTCCATGGTCTTGCCAAGCTCCTCTTTGAACATCTTGGTCAAGAGTCTTAGATATGTTGCTCCAGCATTTTGAGTCTGAATGGCATAACATTAAAGCAATATACTCCTCATGCTGCAAAGAAGGTTGTCTTCGGGATATCCTCTTGTGCCATCTGAATATGGTAGAAGCCTTGATAGGCATCCATAAAGCTTTGCAAAGCACATCCGGTTGTAGAGTCCGCCAGCTGATCCATCCGAGGTAAAGGGTATGGATCCTTCGGACAAAACTTATTGAGCCGAGTAAAATCATTACACATCCGCCACTTCCTCAGATATTTCTCGACTAGGACAACATTACACATCCAATCTGAATATCTGACCTCCTCGATGTGTCCGGCTTTCAGTAACATGTCCACCTCTTCAGCAATGATAACATCTTCGGTCGGACCAAAATCCTTTCTCTTTTGTCGGATATGCTTGACCGTGTGATCCATGTTCAGACGGTGAACAACTACTCTTGGATCTATCCCTTTGAGATCGTCTGTGCTCCAGGCAAAGATATCCAAATTCTTCCTGTTACAGGCTATCAATTTCAGCTCCACCTCTAAATTCATTTCCGTACCAATTCTGGTCTTTTTGTTCGGATTCCCCTCAATGATCTGGATTTCCTTGAGGGTCTCATGGGGCTCGATCTGGACATACTTGGGGAACTTGTGATACAATGCTCCTACCCCGATTTCAGTCTTCGGAGATTATGTTGGATTCGGAGCCTTAGAAATCGCAAGTACCGGATTGGCGGCTATGTTTGTGGATAGTATATAACATTCCCAAGATTCTCGTCTATTGCCTAGTTCCTCTCCGACTCCATAAAGAGTGGGGAACTTGACTCGGTTGTGCAATGGAGACGAGATGGCTCAGAATTGATTAAGGTCTAGTCGTCCGAAGATAACATTATAGTTGAATGCCTTATCCACCACTAGGAACAATAGGTTTTGAGTCACTCTCCTCGGAGAAGTTCCCATTTACACTTGTAGCTTGATAGTTCTGATGGGTGTGACAATCGCTTCTCCAAACCGGACAACGAAGTGTTCACCTACCGTACTCAATATCCCCCAAGTTCATCTGGTCAATGGTTCGCTTGGAGATGATATTCGAGGAATTCCCCGTATCCACCAACACCTTATTGACTTTGTATGTGGCAATGACCAGTGAGACTACTAAAGGAACATTGTGCGATCGGGTATCCCCTCCTCCAGGTATTGGGGATGGTATTTCACTATCACCCTCGAGGAGGTATTAGGATCCGAACCAAATCACCATTCCTAATATCTTTGGCAGTTCTCTCCCTAGCGTTTCGCCTATCTCCTCCACTCCGCCCTCCAGCTATAGCGTTAATCTATGTTTTGAAAACCAGATCGGGTCGGCTGGCCCGACCAGTTAGACCGTAAACCCGGTGGCGAACGGTTCGTTGTAGTCCTGAAGCCGCTAAATAGCCGTTTCCTAGAAAATTGCTTGAGCCGGTGGAAAGCTGGACCGAACCGGCAAACCGCTGGCTCGAGGCGGTTCAGAAAAAAAATTGAAGTCCTGAAATCAGAAATCCAGCCCTAATCGACTAATCGTCTTTGTTTTCGACTTTCGTTTCTTCTTTAGTTCATTTTTGTTTCTTCTTCAGTTCTTTGCTTCATTTCTTCTTTCTGCTTCGTTTCTATTCGTATGGCGGCGAGTGGGTGGCGCCGTGGTGGAATTCATTGCTGGCGGCGAGTCGTCGTTCAAGTCCTTGAGCCTGTGTTCACCCAGACCTTCGTTCTGAATCTCGACGAATTTACGGCCACTTTCACGCATGATTTGCTGGCGCCAGTTGTCGGCCTCAACCAGGTCGCGGCACTTGAAGACGAGAAAGGGGCGGTGCTTCTTGGGCTTCTTCTTCTCATCGGCTTTCATGGTAATGAATCAATTCAGCATCGACTGAGCTTTCTCCTCGTTACGAGCCATGGCGAAGGTTTTCCGGTGGTGTTCGGAGGTTTAAATGGAGGTGAATTAGTCGATGGGTTGTAGAGAGATTTGAATTGGATTCTAATTTGGGGGATTTGAATGTAAACCCTAACAGTGTGTTTTGGACCTTTGGTATGAATAAGACGACGAACACAGTACACCTAATTCAACAAGGTAGGGGTTCACACCGGCTAAAAAACGGTCCAACCGGTCCGACCCCGGTTGAACCCTTTTTAGGGTGTGAGCGGTTCAATTGACCGGTCCGACTTTTAAAACATAGGCGTTAATGACTCCACTATAGGGAAAATTCTCGTAGTCCCTGTCTTCTGGATAGTCATCATACCTTCTTGTTTCTGGAGGTGGAGTGTTCTTAGGAGGAGGTGGGAGTATCATGGACTTGGGTCTCGGACACATATCATCCCTTCCAGGTAGACTCTGTCCTCCTTTGAAGTACGGGTTCTTCAATTACCCACTCCGGATCAACGTCTCAATCTCAGTCTTGAGTTGGATGCATTTCTCAGTCGGATGCCCAGTCTGCTTGTGAAAAGCACAATAAGCCTTTGCTTCCTTACCCTTTCTATTGTTAATGAAGGGTCTAGGCCATTGAATATCAAGGTTCTTCTCTATCATTATCGGCAATATTTCCTCTCTCGAACGGTTCAAGCGAGTGTATTCGGCATATCTCCTAGGAGGAGTACGCTCCCTTCGGGGCTCGTGCTTCCCCCGAGTATCTTTCCTCGAGTCGGATTTCCATGTTTTGGGTGTTTCTTGCCTGACTGGCTTCTTGGCTTTCTTCTGTCCGACTCTAATGGGGACGTTCCTTCGGAACTCCACCCTATACAAGACATGATCACAAATGTCCTCTAGTTGCTTCTCATTCAGAATCTCTTCTTCGGAGAGTTTCTTCCGGAGGTCATGATTGTTGGTGTTGGCATACAGGTGATGGACCCGTTCCTTAATGTTATGTGCCTCTACTTGTCAAACCTCCGAATTAAACATGTCCAAGAAGGTCCGAAGATCTTCATTCTCAGATTGAATGATGCCAGCCAAGTGTTCCAATTATCTTTTCCTCCTCTTAGACTTATGCAACCTCTTCAAAAAGAGTGCAGATACATCATCAAAATATTTGATGGATCCAGAAGGCAAGCTAGTCCACCAGTCCATAGCCTCTCCGAAGAGAGTGGCAGAGAAGTTGAGTACCTTAAGGTTATCATTCAACCCGTTGGTATCCATCTTAGACTCGTAACGAGTAAGATGGGCTGCCGGACAACTATCTCAATAATAGTGCTCAAGGTTCGGAATGGTACATTCTGGATGATTCGTCTCCCTTTGCATTGCACACCTCAATGTGTTCAGGACCTTGGATTTTACTTTCTCATGCACATTCACCATTTTTCTGAGCTTGGCCATTCCAGTTTCCAATGCCTTCTGTTGGATAAAGATCTGTTCGGGTGTTAACCTTTCCCCTGTCCTCGGATCCAAGACAGTTTCCGATCACTTGCTCTGTTCGGATCTCCACAACACTCTCCCCACATGATCATCAGCTCTTCTTGGATTCGAGGTTATCTGGTCCGCCCTGGCTGGTTCGGCTCTTTCCCTTACGGGCTTCCTTTCTTGCTGGTTGCGGGAGTTTGTCCTCTGATTGATCACATGGCGGAGGTCATTATCTAGGATGACTTCTCCAATCCTTTCCCTCACTGGTCTCCTCTCAAGCCTCGATTGTGCAGGCTCGGCTGGCTCTGGAGCGGGTTGAGGAGGTGTTGGTTGGACATTGTTCGAACTTATACATCCTTGGATGACATTCAGTAACAATCCGAACTGGTTATCGTTCATACCAAACTCATATGGAGATATGACTGTTCCATTCGGCAGAGTGAAATTCATCCCTACTGGCGGTCCGTGTGCTCCTTACGGAGGAGGCTTCTTGGACGAAGGAGCTTGGTCTCTTTTGGTGATATTTGGAGGAGCCTCTTGTGAGGAAGCAATGGCAGTGTGACCATCACTGGGTCAGATCCTCTCAGCTTGAGTGGTGCTCTAAGTTGTTGCAGTTTTCCGAGTGGGAGGTCTACCTCTGGGACGTCTCATTGGAGTTCTAGCTGGAGGTGAAGCAATCCGAGTTGATCTTCTACGTCTTGCCATTTCATAGGAAGGGAACAAAGAGCGGACTTTTCGTTCGGGTTCGCACAGACGACGCCAATTATGTTGAGGTAAAAGCCCCAACCCTCGGGTATAACAAAAAGCCTAGAAGAAGCTAACTAAGTCTACTAGGTTAGGATCCAAATGTAAAGGTAATCTTCAACTTCAAGCTCTAAACACCTAGGATGTAATCCTGCACAAGTATCTAGAGTGGGAGGGGGGGAAGGGGTTAGAACCTTTAGATTCGGCTTGCCAAAGATCAAGCCGGATGTGAGACTTTACTCGAGAGTGATTATGAATAGACTCTGTAAAAATGAAGGTCTAAAGATTATGATAAAGTGAGAAGATCAAGTGAGCTTGTTCATTTACCTTGGGAAGTGTGCTCTATTCATAGAGATATTTCCCCCATTTTGAGGTAGACCTCTTGGATTGTGCCAAGTGTAGGGCTAAGATTCGCCAACAAGGATTAATTAAGCCCGTGGAACATAGTATAGTCATAACCCATCTACCATTTGGGCCTCAAGGTTAGATTAGTCATTTTGTAGGATCTTTGAGGACATCCTCGTCCTCTTGTCGGGAATGACATCCGAGGAGAATGCTCCGAATCATGACGTCCGAAGCTGGATATGCCCTCTCCTACTGACGTGCTATGGTCTGTTTTACTTGGTTCTCTTTAGGTCCGGATCTAGACTCATATGCGTTGGTGGTCCGGACCTACTTCCTTTCAGATATAGTATTTTGGTCCGGACATCCCTATCAAGGTATTCTTGTATGTTTTGGTGTGGTCTGATCTCAGATGGCCTTTAGCTCAGGATCCCATACTCGAATCCTTGAGACCTTGTCCATGTAATACCGTGATGCCTTAGGATCCAATTCTGAGACATTCAAATAATGGACTGGACAACATTCCCGTATCAACACAAGGTTTTTTGTGGTTTTTGGATTTAAGCGGTCTGACCGGCCGAGTTTCCTAAAAAAACGCCGACTTAAACATTTTTTATTATGCTTATAAAAGATTATGTTATTTTTTAAAGTTGTTAGCATTGAAAGTTTTAACGTGTTTTGTTAATTTTTTATAAGATGATATGATGGTTTTAAGGTGTCGATAATGTATGTTTCAATTATAGTTTTAACCTCTTTTTTTAACGTTTAAATAAATTGTGTGTTGGTTTTAAGGACATACATGATATTTTTATGACAATTTGTTATAGTTTTTAGTGACAGACCAATACCATTAAACAACTATTAAGCAGGACTAAAAGTTGCAGGAAAGCCATTAAACCAACAATAAATAAGCTTAAATAAGCTACTCCGACATCCAAATATTTTAAGACATATATTCTCGTAGAAAAAAATTACAATAAATGTTCATTCGGTTTTTTTTATGCATAAGCGATTGACTTGTTAACATATGCTTTTTTTCCGATCAAACTTGGTGAACTTCAACTTTCTATTTTTTGTTGCATGTGTTTGTTGCTTCAATATTGTAATGACAACTTTGAGCAACCAATCATCCAACTTGTGTCATTATCAAACCAGCATAAAACAGTCACTGGGTTAAAACCATAACAACTCTCATTAGAACTATCACATCGGTACATAAAAAAAAAGAGGAAATGCAACACGTACTAAAAATAGTAACATTGATGCGTAAATTCATAACATTGCATTATAAGGAAATAACAAAGTAGGAACATGCAACACAAGTTATTTACAGTAACATTAATAGATAAAACAATAACCACACCTCTTAAAAGTATAACAAAACATTTGCAAAAAATTAAATCATAAATATTTCGTTGAAGCTAATTAAAACACAACATTGATGCTTGGAATTACAACAATATATCTTATAACTGTGACATATGAGCTAAAAATAATAACATGCAACTACTCTACATAAGATACATATAGTAACATTAATGCTTACAACCATAACAATGTATCTTAAAACTACAAAAATAACATTTAAAACTATAACAAAGCACAAAACATGCAACACAAGTTATAATAATAATAATAATGATAATAATAATAATAATAATAATAATAATGATGCTTAAACTACAATACTGCATATTAAAACTATAACAGTACTTCTTAAAACTATAAAAGAATATTTGCAAAACATTGAATCATGAATATTTTAGCAGAGACTAAAAACACTAATGGTGCTGCTTAATACTAAATAATAGATATTGAAACAATAACATTTACGCTAAAGCAGTTACAGACGAACACATTCAACCTTAGCTAAAACCAGAACAATTATGCTTAAAACTATATCACCAGTTCTTAAAACCATAACAAAACAACTAAATTGCGAAAATCAATTTTCACTGTACGAATTTCAGATTTTTAATCAGATTTTCAGATCTGAAACTAGATCTGAAAATACCAAATTGTAAATCATCAAAAAATGAAAATAAAATGTCAAAATTCACTTTCAAATAAGATTTTAATGAAAAAAACGAGGTGACTTTGTTGATTTGAACATTTTAGCAACTATATCTGAAAATTCGGTGGAAATCGGTCGGGGAGAGAGAGAGAGAGAGAGAGAGAGAGAGAGAGAGAGAGAGAGAGAGAGAGAGAGATTTTACGGCACAGA